>PQXJ01000796.1:0-10008 GCA_004786225.1 Botryotinia narcissicola | reverse complement strand
TTTCATTTTCATTTTCATTTTCATTTTCATTTTCATTTTCATTTTCATTTTCATTTTCATTTTCATTTTCATTCCGAAAATCCTTATACATGTACATACAAGAAATTTCCAATCCTTATTTCTAATCTGAGATCCTAAATTTCAAATCTCAAATCTCAAATCTCAAGTCCCCATTTTCCAATTCCCTAATGCCCATTGTCAAAATACACAATACACAATACTCCTCCTCCTCCTCTTCATACTCATGTTCATACTCGTACTTCTATCCATCCATCATATCCATCCATCATACAAATCCCTTGAACAAATTCCCCACAAAAATTTCACCTCCAAAAACCCGACCCATTACCAAAGCACATACATATGAGTATACCATACAATACAATACAAGAACTCCATTACAGCCACAAACACAACCGTAATCGCAACCATAAGCATCTCGCTATCGTACGTACTCTGATACCCTAGCATAGCATAGTACAACCTTTCATTGATTGCGTAACAGGAGTCCCTGTACCGAGCCCCGAAAAGACCAATCCAATGCGGAAGATATATTTCAAAATCAATATCGAAGAAGGTAAGAGAAGGAAAGAGATGAACATATCCGAAAATCTGAGAAACCGAGTGACTAAATCAAAGCCATAGCGCCAAATCGTCAATTCCCAAAACTGGCCGAGATAAAGTAGAAGAAAGGGTATCATGTAGACGTGAAATCCGGTCAAACCAAGCGAACCGAGTGAAATAAACAGAACCAGACCAAGCAAAGTCGATATGAAATCCAGAAAAAACATCCTGATCGAATAAAACTTCTTCGACACATCATAAATCAATCTATGAAGAGTTTTCGTCTTCCCTTACAGCATTCTTAGCAAGAGGTCGCTAGACAAATCGAAATATTCGAATGCGAAAGATAACCGAGAAGAAATCGAATATAGCATCACATCAGCCTGATACCTTCCAGACTGAACACACACAAAAGTATTCATTACCCAACAACCCCTGCAAGGACCCCCATACATCCCAAGTAAACCCCCACACAAACTAATCCCTCTCGTCTTTGTGAACCTTTCAAACCCTTAATACTTTCAATGACATCATTTAGGCCAATAAATCCATTTTGTACAAGTGCTCCTACAATACCCGATCCGACCAAGCAAACCACCGTCATTCTGCCTAGGAATGTTGGGATGGTTGCGAAAGTCAGGAGGGGTATGAAGATACTGAGAGCTATTGCACATGCCAAAGTGGGGAAATCTTCTGCATGAGAAATTGTATTTCCCACTCCAAGATGACCATGCGCTAGATGAGGTGGTGGATGAAGAGGTGAGTCGACAGCGCTACTGGTGGGTGTTCTCTCGATTGGATGATCATCATCACTACTATCTGATATTGATGATGGTAATGAGCGTTTATGACGAATGAATTGATCTCCATTTCGATGACGACCTTGACTTCTGAACCCAGAAGAACCAGAAGCAACTGAAACTAAATCATCCTCAACTTTTGGATCTAAGAATCTAGTTTCCACTTCGGTTATGGGACGGACGGTTTGAAGGTATTCTCGATAATGGTTAATATCCGGTTGAGTAGCGGGAGGAAGTGATTGAAGAGAGTGGAACGAGGTTAGAGTTTGGTCTGGATGAGGTTAGTATGGGGGAATGTGTGGGGTATGGGGTAAGGAAGGGATAGTGAGGAGTGCTGACTGTATTGAGCCAATTTGTAACCGATCCTCCCCAGAACATCCATTTTGTGCCACTGTAAATCACCACCCATTTGTTCACTTGCTCTTCTGGATGCAGGAATCACATCCACCCCGAAATTTCCATTACCAGTATGTCGTTACCTTCTAGATTCAGTATCGGCTTTATCCAATCTTTGCAATTGTTCTTCCAGTTCGCTTATTTCATCTTGAAGATGAAGGAGAAGACGATGATTGAGTGCTTCGAATTTTCGATACATGGGCTTGATACGATCTTCCACTACTGTATCAGAGCCGGAACCAGAATGGGAAGATGCTGATAAGTGAGAAGCGAGGAGTTCATATCCGTTGATAGTCGGATCAATCTGAGATTGGAGTGTATGCTTGGGTGGATGTGGATTGCGAGGTGTCTCGAGATCAGCGGGAGAGAGTGGGTTGCTGTCTGTGCGATGATGGGTTTTTGGTGTTCCAAATGATGGAGCTGCTCCGTAATAATTTTGTCGTTGATTGGCAGCTGCCATTTGAGACGCTGATTTGACTGATGCATCTTTTGAATTCGTTGTGACTCGTAGATTTTCTCGACCATTCACACTTCTTTCTGGTGATGTACTCCTATCGGTGTCGATATCGGCTTCTGGTGCTGAGAAATCATCACTGTGAAGACTACTTGAGACGGATGAAGGACCACTTGGATGTTCCTCTGGAGTATGTGGACGTGATATTGGGGTGAAGCTTTTATCGCCATGGTCAATCAACCATTTAGAGGTATCTTCTTGTGTCTCCACCTTTTTGCCCTCTGCTTCATCTTCCTTGACCTCCCCAGCTTCTTCATCTTCTTCATCGGAGTCCTGTTGTAAATAAGCGAACACATTCGGATGAGATGGTACAGCTGGTGAGAAAGACTCTTCCTTAGCCTGAGCTTCTTTTTCTAGGGATAAACCTTTTGTAATAGAAGCTTGAGTTACGGTTGAGTTACTTTCACTTGAGCTACTAGATTTATTGGTTGATGTAGTCACAGATGTTAGATTGGATATCATAGATGGTGATGTTAATTTTGCTCTTGAAGCAGCAAGGACCGATTTGTGATTAGGAATATTCTCATTTTCATCCGAAGAGCTTGACGATGACGACGATGATGAACTTGAATCTCGGTTCCGTTGTACAGGCCTTTGGCGAAGACGTTGCCCCTCCATTTCATTTCCTTTTGAAGATGATCCACTTGCGCGCTTCGCATTTGTATGCTTAGGTTTTGGCTTTGATGCAGAATGTCTGTTGCCACTGGAAGTAGATTTATGCATCCTTCTTGATCTATCTCTTTCCCTACTCGTATTTGCTTTTGTGGGTGAAGAAGACATTGTGGAATCGTGAATTGATCGATGTTGACGACGAGTTATGCTACTCTGGAATTCTCTTTCAGTACCCCTTACATCGTCCCTTGATTCATCTTCGGGATCTTCGATGATTGATTCCACTGTTGGTATTTTGTATTTTGCAGCCATCTCTAAGGAGGAATCTACCAACGTCCATTCATATCAGCTCGACTTCACATTATTATTCAAAAGCAAGAGCAGAAGAAAAAAGCAAAAAATCAATTGATCTTACTCGTATTAGGAGGGGAAGGTTCTTTAGATTGACAGGGCTTACCTAGATAATTTGGGTAGCTATGATAGTGCGATAACAAATTATCAATGCCCGATGAAGAAAACAATTGAATGAAGTGAACGAAGTGATGATACGGATGAATTAAAATATTTGATAATAGTAAACATGTTAATGAAGAGGGAGAAGAGATCAAGTGGAGGAATTCAAGACGAGAGCAGAGAGGGGAAAGAAGAGAAGAAGAGTATCAAGATTCAAAAGGATTAATATGATGATGATGGCAAAGTGATTGTCTGTATATCAATTCCCAGCTTCAGCTACAATACAAAAATGGTATAAAACTGGCGCGCGCGTTGATCAAATCGAATGAGGGGATGGGATGGGATGGGATGAGATGGGGCGAGGGGGCATGGATGTGTGTATATGTGTGTATGTGCGTATGTGTGTGTGATGAGCGAGTGTTCAGCCGCCTTGTCTCCTCGTGTTTGGTAAGGGAAGAAGTGTTTCAAATGATTCTTAAAAGATGGAACCACCAACACGGACAATGCGATGGGAAAAGAATGAACGATAATAGATATCAAGTACAAGGGACGGAAGGGAGGCGAGGACAGGCAGTGAAGGGTTAGAAGAAAAGGTTTAAGAAGGGACCAGGGATGATGCGAAATGAAGCCGGGGAGGTTTTAAGACTTTATGATCATGGGAGAGTTCCCGTGAGTGGAGAAGTTGGGTAGATGGTCGATATTGTTTAAGAATTCGCATAAGATGTTGATGTTGTTGTTGATGTTGGGTGATGTACGCAGGATGATGTTTCTATTCATATTTTGGGCCTGTGTTTGAAGTGATGGAATTGATAAATGGATGATGGCTGGTGGTTGGTGGTTGGTGGTTGGTCACACTTGGTATGATGGGCCGATGTTGTTTTCTTCCTCGATTTGGACATTTGGAATGAGAAAGGGAAGCGGAAAGAAAGAGTACGCCATACGCCATACGCCATACGCCATTCGAAGGATATTATGCATTATGAAGATCACAACATTTGGCTTTTGTTTGCTTTCTTCGATATATACCCAGATACCCAGAATAGACACAGTTATGGATCCTAGATAGCGGTATGTACGAAGTATATATTGACAACCTAGTCAGTCCCATGGTTTATCTGATCTACCTGACTATTTATCAAGCGACTCGTACCCCGTCTTACTGACTGTCTTATAATCCGGGGAATAGAAGCTCATCTGGATTTAGACACAAAATAGTAGAAAAAGTAAAGCATCCCATCGTGACCATCTCACTATCTCTACTCCTTTACAATTTCCACCTAGTCGGCCTCCACGGCAGTGGCCCCCGGAGGGCCAGCGGAGCGTCATATAATGAAATAGTTTTCTTTGCGTTGAATCAGGTATCTTTACTTACTAGGTAGTTATGTAACTATTTTCATACTCCTGTCTCCTCTTATCGATGATGAATACAAAATCTGCCTGGCCAGTATGTAACATCAAACAAAGCAAATACTAAAGTATATGTGAATATGTGAATATACCGTTACGATGGGATTGGTCGGGTCAATAGATAGCTGCGTAGCTGCATTGCGGGACCTCCCATTAGACCAAGCTAGAGTATGTGATAATGCAGCTATAATAGTGTGAACTGAACGGAGTGAAGGATGAAATGTGAAGAAGTATGAAGGGTGAAGGGTGAAGGGTGAAGGGTGAAGGGGAAGGGTGAAGGGTGAAGGGTGAAGGGTGAAGGGTGAAGGGTGAAGGGTGAAGGGTGAAGGGTGAAGGGTGAAGGGTGAAGAGAGTGAAGGGTGAAGGATGAAGGGAGTGAAGGGACCATCAGATTGCAGCAAATATAAATCTTGACCTCATAGCAAGTGGAAACACAAACAAGCACACATATTCCTACCACCAATACCTACCTACCTACACACCTACACACCTACACACACAATTTAATTGAATTTATCGAATTGGGTAGCTACCAACATCGACAAATTAATTGATTGGTGATGAAAATTTTAATTAATGTAGGTACCAAATTTCAATTCACAAATTAAAAATGATTATGATAAACATTTATTCAGCCTCCCATTTCCTCACATTTCTATTCTGATTTCCTTCATCTTTTTGATAAGAAAAAGATAATATCATCGCCGAGTATGATGAAAATTCGATTAAGGTTACACGAGATAGAGTATTCTATCAAGACGTGCACCATTCTTACTCTACACCTTGTATTGGTATAACCAATACTTCTTCAACACATATTATCATATCAATCAACATCTTACGCCTTACGGGATATCATCATAAGTTGATCGATAAGAATATCGACAACAATATCGGTCTCATTTGAATTTCTCTCTTTCACTCATTTTTCAAGCATCGCATCATTCATAAATAAGACAGAGAGGCAGAGAGGAGTCATAGCCACTAAGTGATCCTATCCCTATCTTTTTTCCCTGAGCCCTGGAGACCCTTCAAATCGGGTGCCCAATTATTCAAAAAATCTCATTACATGCATGAGCCCGAGCCCGAACCCGAACTCTGCCTGACCGTCTGATCAACGACCTTGAATTTCCTAGAATTCTCTATCAAACCAATTATTTGCCCAAGGAAAGACCAATTGGAAACCACACCACCTCATTGAGAGGATCCGCAAGTCCGATGACTCGAATTGCTCCTCTGGTTCTTCGCAGATATCTCCTTGGGGGCCAAATCAATTCCACGGGTTGTCTTCGTCATAGAGCTATTGCTATTGGTAGTAACCATTTACCTTCAATTTACGCCTCGAGCTCTCGGGCAGTACAAGAATTACATACTGAGACAGAAGCGGCCTCTTCCTCCTCCACAAATCACAGCATTCAAAATTCCTTCAAAGCAGCGCGGAAACAGCCAAAAGATGAAGGAATAGGAAGAAATACAAATTCGGAAAAGTTACAAAGTCTTGATGAGTGGGAGTTAACCGTATGAATCGAAATACACGCACAATTAAATACTGAATGAAAACTTTTCTCATCCGCTGCCTCATCTTTCAACGATACGCCCAATACACATGTCGCATATTTCGATGTAGCCTTACCGGGCTCTATGCCCATATTTCAGAATGAAACTCTTATACCTGCTATTCGAGGAGCATTAGCGTTGAATTGTAATATTCAAAGAACGAGTCGATTTGATCGCAAACATTATTTTCATTGGGATCAACCTGCGGGATATCAAATTACACAATATTACGAACCTTTTGCGAAAGATGGATACATTACATTATATGCGCACGATGGAATTGTTAAGGAAGATGGAGACGAAATCCGTATAGGAATTAAACAAGTACAAATGGAACAAGATACGGCCAAAACAATCTCACAACCTGGGGATATACATTTGTTGGATTTCAATCGTGTGGGTTTGCCATTGATTGAAATTATTTCTCTGCCACAGATACATCATCCCAGTACCGCGGCTGCATTCGTCCGAAAGGTACAGATGTTGTTAAACTCAGTTGATGCTTGTGTTTTGGGTATGCAATCTGGTGGTTTGAGAGCAGATGTAAATGTTTCTGTCAAGAGGAGAACAGAGGAAGGTTCCGGTTTTGAATATGCAGGTGTTCAAGGACTGGGGCAAAGAACAGAGATCAAAAATTTGAGTAGTTTCAAATCCATTGAAGATGCTATCATTGTCGAACGTGATAGACAAATTTCGGTTCTGGAAGAAGGTGGGGTTATTGAAGGAGAAACTCGTGGATATGCAATTGGAAGTACAGAGACGCGAAGACTCCGAGGGAAAGAAGGAGAGGTGGATTATAGATACATGCCAGATCCGGATCTAGCCCCTGTGATTATCGATGAAGCACTTACACAACATCTTGGTGCTACACTCGGCGTCTTGCCCGATGAAGAATTGGCAATACTCGAATCTGAATATGGTATCACGGTAAAAGATGCTATTGATTTGGTGTCTTTGAATGAAGGAGGACGTGTGGAATATTTTCGTAATGTAGTAGATGTTTTGACATTATTGAATCCTCATGAGCCTCAAACCAAATTGGGAAAATGGGCAAGCAATTGGGTTTTACATGAATTGGGTGCGTTGATTTCGGATTATGGAGAGGAGGAAAATCCACTCAAGTTTACGAGTTATGGAGAGTGTATGATTTCATATTCTCAGATGGCGCATCTGATACATTATCTCAATGAGGAGAGAATCACGGGAAAAACGGCGAAGAAAGTTTTGAAAGTTTTGTTTGAGAATGGTCAGGTGGGACAGGAAAAATCGGTAGAGGAAATTATTGAAGACGGACAATTGTGGTTGAGGAAGATGGAAAGAAGTGAATATGAAGAGTTGGCGCGGAGAATTTGTGACGAGGAGAGGAGAACTGTAGAGGAGATTTTGCAAGGGAAGGAGGGGAAGATTAATTTTCTGTTGGGGAAGATGATGAGGGGGGATCGGGAGGGGAGGGTTCAACCGGTTGTTGCGTGGGAGGTTTTGAGGGGGGTGGTGGAGGGGTTTAGAGATTTGTAGGGGCTGGCTGATTAGGTAGGGTAGGGTAGGGTGAAATGATTGGATTGATTCGAGTGATAAAAAAAATACAATTTTTGTGATTGAAATAAAACTTTGTTGTATTTTGTTTCCTTTTGTTCTGCCTTATACCATTCTCTTACACTTTCTCTCTCTCTTTCTCTCTCTCTATCCCATTCCATCCCATCCCATCCCCTTTTCACATCTTTTCCCTCCCTCCCTCCCTTCCTACTAGGTAATTACATTTAGATTACATCATCACATCACATCACAACTACCATCACAATTACCATCACAATTACCAACACACCAATACTCAATCAATACATCACAATTACCAACACACTAATATACTAATACTCAATACAATATCCACCTATCTAGATATCTACCTACCCAAGTATCAAAACAAGTACCAAGACAAGTACCAAGTAACGTGATTGTACTCCACCAGTCTGTCTAGGCTGGGCTAGGCTAGGTTTTGAGGTTTTGAGGTATGGTTTGTATGGTATGGTACATTATTAGATACTAGATAGGTAGATCAATTTATTTTAATAGTGATTTCAATGATAGATTGTAATTGTAATTATCGTCTCTTATAAACAACCTCCTAGTTCCTCCAGTCGATCAAAGAAAACAATTATCCCCATTCAACATATATTGTATTGTATTATTTGAAACCAAATTGTCTTATTGAATTCAGCTAATTCATTGCAACGGAATAATACCGTATTAGATTTAAGATTTTATTTTGGGAACTGGATATATTATTTACAATAAATTTATGGGGATAATCGCTTTTTGGGGATTATTGCTTTCCTTAAGTAGGAACTAGGAGGTGGCTTATAAGAACTGTTTATAATTTGTAATTATAACGTGGTTTAACACTGAGTGCACCATATCACCGAATGCACCACTTTTACCTCATTTTGCGCTTTCTAATTTATATTATTCAACAACAATTGAATTTATTGATTGAAATTATTAAGAATCTAATAATCTAGGATCTATTATATTATTTTGACAAGTTCTTGAATTATAACCTGGTTTTCCATATTTACTATAGTATCAATTAAAAGATACTTCCTTATTAGAATTTCTTTTATTTTGATGCTCATTATTTTGAATCTAAATATCAATCTTTTATTAAGATAATATATCAAGAGCCTTTTATCCAATGAGTACTCCTCCTTAATGTAATTGAGTTTTTTTCGCGTATTAATGTTTACTTAATGTTACGGGAGCTGCCTCTAGGGTCACGTGGAAGTGTCTAGAGTTCTCTCGAGGTAATTTAGACTAAACTTTAAATATTAATTTAATAGATTGTAATTGATTGTAATTCTTGTAATTATAGTAATGAAATTAATGATTGTTCTTGAGTATAAAGCTCTATATTGTAATGAAACCCATTTCCTTATATAAATCTTCATCCTTTTTGAACAACTGGAATAACCAGGCGCTCCTGGAGCACTATCATTCCTGAGCTATCCATCACAGGACACTAATCCCTTGACTCTTAATATCCTAGCTTATTCTTTTATCCTAGAACTAATCCCCTAGGATATTATTAATCCTAGTGAAGCCTTCTTGCTTACTGTGTTCTGTCTTTCCTAGGATCTACTATCCTGGGAACTATGTTCTAGGTTTTTAGGGTATCCTATGACTAATACTATATACATGCCTGAGGTTTTCCTTAGGTGCCTAATGTCCTCTGGTATACTGCAGCTGAATCACTGAGGCCTATAATACCATTATAGCCTATAAGTTAGTGATTCTACAGCCTGTTACTAATCCGTCGTAACACTTAATGCCTCATTTGCCTTTCGAAGTATACAAATCTCTACATTCAAAAGTGTATTCTTATAAGCTAATCTCTCTATACCTTTAGTTAGAATTAGTATAATCTCGAATATAGATATAAAAAAGCTTGATTGATAATAGGTTATTCGAGATTTAATTAATATTGATTGAGAAAAAGCTTCTATAGGATGCCAAAGTGTTTGAGAGATCCAGAGATCTAAATCAAAAGAAGAGGGAGTAAATATATGAATTCGAATATCCAATTTAGAAAGTATAGTTTCAGAATTAAATGAAACTAAGGGCTAGTTTGGATGTACAAATCCGCGCTGAATCCGCTGAATATTCTGCGCTTTTTGAAAGCGGATTTTGAATTTATGTTTGGATGTTAATTCG
>PQXJ01000795.1:0-10037 GCA_004786225.1 Botryotinia narcissicola | reverse complement strand
AAATCTTATTTATATTTGTTTGAGTGCTAGCTTGTTAGATAATAGTTTGGAGTCTTTTAGAATTTTAATGGTTGGAGTTGTATGTTAGATAAATAGAATTCCTTTTGTTGTTAGAACAATTGCTTGATTGATCTTGGTAATATAACTACCCAGCCTTGTGCTTATTATAATACTACAGGCAGCTCCCCTCACCCAATTTGGCTTTATTTTGTTTTTATATTATATCTCAGATTTACATAGAATAGAAAATAGAATACAAATAATCACCACCTTATACAACACTACAGCTGACGGGCTGTGATATATTTATACAAGCCCTTTAATATATCTCACAATCTTACAAGCTTTCGCTTTTCGTTTTGCTATATATCTTTTGAAGGAAAGCTTTCAATCAAACTAGACTCTTAGCTAGTATAGAACGGGTTGAGTAGCTTTATTACCTATTTTATTGATAGAGTGAATCATTATTTTGTTATTTACTTTTAAATGTGAAATGTATGTTTCTTTCTTTTGAGAGAAATATATTATTTCTAGTTTTTTTAGTGCAAATATTATACAGTTTTGTTTATCCTATTGAAAAATCTAGCGAAGATTATATTTGATAAGATTAATATTCTTGTGAACACTTTTGGATATATAATAGATGCAAATATTATTAGTATATTTGAAGTGCAGTTTGATATCTTGATTTAAAAGCTTAGTAAAGTATAGAATATATAATACAAATGAGAACAGGAAGCCCTACAGAATGCTACACTTAATATAATTATACTCTGTAATTATATTTTCCAGTCGAACTCTTATTAAATAGTTGCTTAGAAAGACTTGAACTAATTATAAAAGGGAGCAGAACTATTCTTACTGATATATATATTCCAGTAGTCTATTCAATAGGAGTGTATTAAATACATCTTATATATCCAATGTAATTATTGTGACTTCTTATTTACAGGTTAAGGCCTCTTCAATATTATATACAAAAAAAGTAACTAGATCCATTACTATTTGCTTGGAGAGCGCTCTTTTATATTAAAGACTAAATATATCTATTATCATCACAATCCATAAAATACATTTAGTGATTATATATTCCAAATCCTTCGAAATACATAAAAATAGAACTATTAATCTTTAGAATTTTATTAATAATTTATCTTTCTTTCTAATCTTAGAGATTATTATCATCTCTATCCATTTTTATCTATTTAGGAAATAGCTTAATTGCAAGTATCGATTAAAAATTCCAGCAATTACTAGTCCAATAGAATCCTAGTAAGCCTTTAGAAAACAAATAGTAATCTGATTAGGCTTAGGTAAGATACTCGAAACTCCTATAATACTTTTTTCCATTTCTTTGAGAAACATTTCTGTATTCTATAGGAGTTTATTAAGTATACGGCCTGACTGGAATAGATTCATTATAAGATTATTATTACTATTAAAACATTTGAGGATCTCCTTTTATAGAACCCAAACTTTTTCTGCAATATCTTCAATCATTATGCTATTAACGACTAAAGGTGGCACTCTAAGATTAATAATAAGCTTATATCAATTAATCATTTTGTATAGATCTTTATTACATTTTACCCCATTGATAATCCTATGCTAATACTAATATTTCGCTTTTTTGATTATAATTATTAATCCCCACCACCAGTATTCCACCTGATTAATATCCTCAGTTCTAACTGTTCTAAAGTTTTGATATATTATTCTATATTCATTTATTCATTAGGGGGCAAAATAATTAAAGATATCTTTCTTCTTTTCTACTAAGCGAATCGCTGATTCAAATAGAGAATTCAGTATTTCTATTAATTCATTGATTTGCTCGGCAGGTATATTCACTAAACTTGGAAAATGGGGAACTTTGTTTTTTATAATCCTTTGAAAGATTGAAAGATCTTTTTTATTGATTTTATAATCAAAGAACTTAATAATAGGTGAGGCGAGGTTTGGAATTATAATTATTTATATTTTGTGATTGAAATTGCTTTTCAGATTATTGTTAATAATAATATTAGCGAAAGGGATATTAGAGAAGGTTAGATCAATTATATAATCTATTTTGTAAATAGGGATCTTTAGGATTCTAATAAAGTCCATTCTATTCGAAAGAGATTATTCTACAAGAAGAGCTTCTTGGCCAACTGAAGTTATACCAGGCTCGAATAGATCATATTTGACATTGAAGTCGCCGCCTACTATTATATAATCAGGGAATACTATAAAGATTATTAGATTCACCATCTCCCTAATGCCTAACTATCAATATATATTAATAATCTACACATTGTTTATTTCTATTTAGAGAAGATCTCAATATAATTGAATATATTTTTGTTGAATATATAGCCATTTGTTTTTATATATATACATTATTATTCTTAATCTCTCCCTTTCTTTTTCAAGGTTATCCAGATTGTCCCAGTTATTTGTTGGTATAAAGAGATTATACCCTGGATGATTCTGGGTCCAAATTCCAGGGTATATAGAAAATTCCTGTATATATATAATCTCCAAATCTTATTTTTATACCATTTGCAGTATTACAATATACGCTTCTATCTTCTTTTATACATTTGCCCAGCCGATCCATATAAATCGGTCTGCGGTTATCTAGCAGCTGACGCCATGGTGCCAAGAGAAATGACTATTTATTTAAATCGATATCGATGTTTATATTGGTATATTGTAATAATGCAATATTAAAGAGTATCTTCTTATTCAGGCTGCCCTTATTTGAGCGCTTTCTCTTAGGGCAGCAAAGGTCCTCGGGCAAGCTATTAGCTAAGAAAATATTCTGAGGGGTATGTTGGGAGCTACTTAGGTTTTTATATATAATAATATATTCCTTGCAGATTGGGAAGAGTATCTTTATTGTAATACTTCGGGAGATCATTGCAGTCGAAGTAAATGTCTTTTTAGCTTATACTTTAGTAATCAGATGAGTTTTTTGATTGTATTTCTTGATCTTATGAATATCGGATTTCGTGAGATATACAACTTTCCCATTGATTCAGCACAGTATTACGGGATAGTTATTATGCCCAGCCTGAAATGGTTCTTTGTAGTTTATATATTCAATCTTGGCCTTATACTCAGACCCAAATGAGTCATCATAATTTGTTTATAGAACACTATAGTTATTATATCTTGTGACACTTTTATATATTATTGGATTACAAAAACTCTAGTATTCTGAGTTATAATAAGTGATATATTACTTTGATTTAATATATCAAGCTTATTTAAAGCTATCAAAAAGTTTAAAGGGAAAGACTTCTCTCAGTAGACTAACGATCCAGATCTACTTATAGGAATTAGCTGTTCGGATAATAATTTGATAGTTGATTGGGGGAGTGCCTGTTTATATTGATACTTTCTTATCTACCATCTTCTTAATAATAATTATTCTATTTTCGTTCAAATTATAAAGAGAAGTTGGGACTCTCTTTAGTATATAGCAATATCAGATTATAGATTGTTTCAGATTATTATAATTCAGAATCTTCTTAATCTTTTCCGCATTCTCGGTTTCGAGAAGTTTATTGTATATAACACTACTAGCAGTGCATATTGCCCACTTAGTAGCTGTAGGAATAATAGTTATAATATCGGTGTCTTTTAAACTAGGAATAGCCTTATTAATCGCTTTCTTTAATATATAGACGCTCAGGCGACTTATTATTGATATAACAATTCCTATTACTAATAAACGAATATCCACTCTGGTTTTCTAGGGTTTGACCGATTTCCATTTATTAACCTACCCTTACATATACGCAGTCGCGTTCGTAGACGCACTCGAGTTTTTCGGGGTCTTTGTAATATTCGTATAAATATGGTTTGGATTTTTACTATTCTTATTTCTAGCTATAAATTGTATTATAATTTGAGATAGTCTAATCTTGATATTATTTATTGTTATATTATATATTTCTTTATTTAAAACTTCTTTCTTTAATATACTATTAGCTTCAAATTAATAAAGTATTATTTCTAATATTTTGTAGACCTTGTATTTGAATCACACTTATTTATTGAGAGTATTAAGTTGAACCACAATAAAAGATCCTTTTATTATCTGCAAGCTTAATATAGCAGCTCTTGTAACTTTTGTGTTATAGGCATTTATACTATTATAGTTTCAATAATAAGTATTCATTTGATATTACTTATATTCCACCATCAAAACACACGACGACACATCTGCGAGCTTAGAACGTACTAAGCCGCACCTCCCGACTACGTAAGCTCTAGTATCAGATACAATCTACAATCGTCGTCAATGGCGTGAGCGCCATAGCGGCTATTCCCACGAGGGCGCCGATCGCGACCGATCCCCAGTTCACTCGCGACCGATCACTATTCTCACCCTTACCATTCAACTACAATAGTATAAGCGCCCATAGTGCAGAAGCTGCGAGAGCCGCTGCAGCAAGCCCGCGGGCAATTAGAAGATCCTCTATTACGGTTCAGCTCAATACTCTCGATGAGCAAGTACAACTCAAACGCAAGGTTTATAAAACATTCGAAACAATACTTCACTAATTCAAAGCTGATAGTATATCGGAAAAAGCAGTTTTTAATAAAGAGGTATGTGATATAGCAATAAGCAATATTAAAATAAGGTTATTATAAAATACGATGTAATCTATAATTAGAAATAAGAATAGCAATAGTCTAAACCGCACCTATACGGATATTATAAAGACCCCGAAAAACTCGAATGCGTCTACGAACGCAATCGTGTATATGCAAGGGCAGGCCTACAAGTGGAGATTGATCAAACCCCGGAA
The DNA here is from genome assembly GCA_004786225.1 of Botryotinia narcissicola. NCBI lineage: Eukaryota > Fungi > Ascomycota > Leotiomycetes > Helotiales > Sclerotiniaceae > Botryotinia > Botryotinia narcissicola. The sequence continues at coordinate 5,232 of PQXJ01000795.1, read as the reverse complement.
AACCAGAGAGGATACTTGTATACTAATAGTTGGAATAGCTACATTAATAGTAAACTATCCAAGCGCCTATTTATTAAGAAAGGTAATCAATAAGGTTATCCCTAATCTGAAAGACATTGATATTACAATTATCTCCCCTACAGCCACTGGGTGGGTAATATATACTACTAATAGTGTGATATACGATAAACTTCTCAAAATTGAGAATACAGAAAAGATTAAGAAGATTCTATATTATAATAATCTGAAGCAATTTATAATCTGATACTATTATATATTAAAAAGGGTTTCAATATCTTTTTGCAGTCTAAACGAAAATAGAATACTTGTTATTAAGGAGATGATAGCTGAGGAAGTATTGATGCAAATGGGCACTCCCCCGATTGACTACCAAATAACCATCCGTATAATTAATTCCTATAAACAGATATAGATTGTTAGTCTACCAAAAGAAATCTCTCCCTTTAGATTCTTCAATAGTTTCAAATGAGCTTAATACATTAAGCTAAAGAAATATATCATTTATTATAATTCAGGGTGCTAGGGCTTCTATAACCTAATGATATATAAAAGCGTCCTAAGATACAATAACTGTGATATCTTACAAACAAATTATAACGATCTGTTTAGGCTGGAGTGCAAGGCCAGGATTGAATACGCAAATTATACAGAATTGTTCCAGATTGGGCATAATGGCTACCCTGCAATGCCACACCGAGTTAATGGGAAAGTCGTGTGCCTTATGAAATTCGAGATCTATGAGATTAAGAAATACAATCAAAAAACTTATCTAACCACTGAAGTATTAGTCAATAAGATATCTATCTCAATTATAACATTCTCTCGAAGTGTTGTAGTAAAGATACCCCCCCCAATCCATAGGGAACATATCACTGTATATAAAAACCTAAGCAGCTTCTAATATACCCTTTAGTCCATCTCTTCAACTAATAGCTTACCCAAGGGCTTCTACTGTTTTAAAAGGAAGTGTTCAAATAAGAATAGTTTGAATAAGAAAATACTTTTCAACACCACGTTATCACAGTATACCGGCATAGATATTAATATCGATCTGAATGAGTAGTTACCTTTCTCGGCATTGCGGCGCCAATTGTCAAACAGCTGTAGCCCAACTTATACGAATTGACTGAGCAAATATACAAAAGAAGATAGAAGTATATATCGCGATATTACAAATAGCATATAAACAAGATTTGGTGATTATATGCGTATAGAAACCCTTCATATACCCTAAAACCCGAACTTAGAACTATCCAGGGTATAATCTCTTTACACTAATGGATAACTGGGATAGTCTAGATGGCTCCAAAAGAGAGAAGGAAAGACTAAGAATGATAATGTATATACACAAAAGCGGGCTGCTATATGCTTAACAAAAATGTATTCAATTATACCGGGATTTTTTCTGGATAGAGGTGAATAGTATATAGATTATTAATATATACTGATAGTCGGGCACCAGGGAGATGTTGGATTTAGTAATCTCTATAACGTTCCCCGATTGTATAGTAGTAGGTGGCGATTTCAATGCTAAGCACAATCTGTTCAAATCTGGGGTAGCTTCAGTTGATCAAAAAGCTCTTCTCGTAGAATGGTCCCTCTCGAGCAGAATGGATTATATCGGGACCCTAGGGATTCCAACTCATGAAGCCAGTTATATAATTTACCTAACCTTTTCTAATATATTATTTACTAATATTATTATCAACATTAATCTAAATAACGGCTTCGATCACAAAACATAGGTAATTATAATCCCGAACCCCATCCTAACTATTGCTAAGCCCTTCGGTCAAATAATCAGCGAGAAGAATCTATTGGTTTTTCAGGGGATTATAAAGAACGGGGCTCCTCACCTCCCAAGCCTAATGAATATATCTATTAAGTAGCTTAATAAATTAATAGAAATACTAGATTTTTTATTTGAATCAGTAATTCGTTTAATAGAAAGGGAGAAAGATGCTTTTGATTGTTCCGTTTCCTAGTGGATAAGCAAATGTAGAATAATATATCAGAATTATAAAGCAGCCAGAGCTGATGGCAGCGATTAGATGGAGTATTAGCAGCGGGGATTGATGATTATGATTAAAAAAGTGAAGTATTAGTATTGATATAAGATTATTGATAAGATAAATTGTGATAAGAATTTATATAAAATAATCAACTAATATAAGCTCACTACCAATCTCAAAGTGCTACTCCTAATTGTTGATAATGTAGCGATTGAAGATATTACAAAAAAAGCCTGAGTCTTACAAAAGAAGATCCTTAAATACTTCGATAGTAGTAATGATTTTATTATAAACCTATTTCAACCATATTGTATATTCAACAAACTCCTATGGAATATAAAAGTGTCCCTTAAAGAAATAGAAAAGAATGTTATAGGAATTTCGAGCATTTCATTAAGGCCTGATTAGGTCACGGTTTGTCTTCTGAAGATTTACTAGGATTCCATTGGATTAGTAATTATTAAGATCTTTAATCAATATCTATAACTAAACTATTTTCTGGATAGATGGAGATGGGTAAAGATAATAATAATTTCTAAGGTTGGAAAAAAAGATAAATTATTAATACAATCCTAGTAATCAATAGTTCTATTTTTATATATCTCAAAGGATTTGAAATATATAATCACTTAATATATTTTATAGATTATAATAATAGTAGGTATATTTAGCCTCCAATATGGAGAAGTATTTTTTAAGTAAATAGTAATAAATTTAATTATTTTGTTTATATATAATATCAAAAAAGCCTTCGCCTATAAGCAAAAAGTCATGATAGTTATACTGGATGTTCAAGGTGTGTTTGATGCATTCCTACCGAATAGACTACTGAAATATATGCGGTAGTAAGAGTAGCCACACTCCCTCCTGCAACTAATCCAAATCTTTTTGAGTAATCACTTAATAAGAATTCGGCTGGAAAATGTAACTACAGAGTATAACCGCATCAAATGCAGCACCCCGCAGGGCTCCCCGCTCTCATCCGTACTATACATCCTGTACCTCACTGAGCTCCTAAATCAGAATACCAAGCTGTACTTCAGGTATACTAATAATGTTTATATTTACTATATGTTTAAGAATATTTATAAAAATATTGATTTCCTTAAATATAATCTTTACTAGATCTTCCAATATAACAAATAAAATTGTATAGTATTTACACTGGAAAAATTAGAGATAATATATTTTTTTTAAAAAAGAGAAGTATATATCCCATATCTAAAAGTAAACAATGAAATAACAATCTGTTTTATTAGTGAGATGGTTGATGAATCTATCCAATCTATCCTATGCTGGCTGAGATTCTGATTTAATTGGAATCTCTCCTTCAAAAGATATGTAGCTAAACGAAAAGCGAAAGCCTGCAAGGTCGCGAGGTATATCAAAGAGCTCGTATAGATACGCCACGGTCCGCCAGCTATAGCGCTATATAAGGCGGTGATCATCTGTATTCTATTCTTTGCTTTATATAGATCTGAGGCATGGTACACTAGCCAAATGAAGCCAAATCAAACAGGGGGAGCTATTTGTAGTACAATAGTAAGTATAAGACTGAATAGTTATATCACCAAGATCAATCGAGCAATCATTCTAGCAGCAAAAAGGGTTCTATCCGCTTAGCGCACAACCCTAATCATTATAATCCTGAGAGACATCGGACTACCGCTTAACAAGTTAACACTCAAACAAGTATAAATAAGGTTTGTATTCCAATTCCACAAAATAAATAAAAACTATTTACTAATGATTTGTTTAATATAGGTATCTCAATATAGAATGAATAACATCAACCTCCGCAGACTAACCGAATTGATCCCAAAAGTATTGAAATCAATACTTTCCTTATTACACTTTTTTGTAAAAAGTTGTATTAACCTTACAAAAGGTGTGAAAAAAGAAGTTGCTATATTTGAGTTTACATAATAATGGAATCATTTATTTAATAGTTATATCACAATCTTTTCGGATATCATCTAATAGTATTATCAAGGACAAAAGATAGTTAATTATAACTATACAATCTACTGGGGATAATCATTAATAATATCTGATTATAGGATAATCAACCCACTCTCGCATATCTTCAACATCAAGGTAATAAATGCTCTAAAAGGGTTGGAACACATTGTTCAACTGAAGCCAGCTGGGTAGATCACTATGTATATTGATAACACCTTAGTTATCTAGTATATCAAAGACAATATTTCCGATTTATTCTAATAAACATTTTTATACTATTACAAGATTATAAGGAATAAACAAATAGCAATCCGATAATCGCTTGGATATACTAAAATCCTTAGAAACGAGAAAGCTGATTAGCTTATTAATCTAGATGCCTGTAGTGGTTGTATTGAAAATAATAATTTATCGCTTCCTATTATAAGTAGAATAAGCTTAACAGTCAGAACCCTTTTTCGAGAGGTAGAGTAAAAATGGTAAAAGCAAAATAAGATTATTTTCGCTAACTAATACTATTGTTGGTACCTCAGCTATCAAGTCAAAGAATCTAAGGAATTTGTGCTCCCCCATTTTATATTTTAGTAACTAGTGGTGCTCAGAATTGGATATGAGGACTTTACATTCTATTACTAATACTTTTAACATAATAATATTATTTCAGAATGCTTCTATGGATATAGCAAAAAGCCTAAACATCTAATATTCTACTAATATTCTCACGCCCAATTTGATAACTAACTGAATAAATCTGGCTCAGCCCCGCGAGATATATAAAGTATATTCGATTATCTTTTTTTTTTTCTAAAGACCCTATTAGATTTTGTGATTCTTTTAGTGATTATTAAGTACTTCGAGTAATTATGCTTAGTTTCCCCGGAGAATCTCTAATTTTTTATTGATATATTGATAATTAGGGCTGTATCCTTCTTTGGAGCCGCTCCTTCCCCTCCACTGCTGTGTGTAAATTGTACCATTCAAAAACTGACAATATAGGGCTCTTTGGCTAGCTGCAAACTTGGGCTACCTAGTATAAAGTGAATTGAACAGTATTAATATTGTAAGCAGGAGATAAGTGATAGGGGTGTATATAGTACTCCTAGCCACTTTTCCCCCAACCTGTATTACAATTATAGAAAAACGGAACATATAGCTATGCCGGCACCCCCGCTAGCATAGTCTATCCTTAGTACCCCCTGGGAGGTCGTGGCGAGCCCCTGCGGCTTGCCCCCTGGAT
>PQXJ01000794.1:0-10054 GCA_004786225.1 Botryotinia narcissicola | reverse complement strand
ACTTTTCCATAAAAATATATGGTTTTGTTTTCTATTGTGAATCCTGGTTTTATTATTTTGTGTATATATATAGCTATAGTATTCTTATTATAATATAATTGGATTTGGATCCTGAAATAATTGTTTTCCAATATATACATAATTATAAGCTATAATACATTGTAAATTAGTAATTCGCCTTTTTTCTTAAATATAGCATATAATTCGTACAACTTATTCTCTTAATATTCTAGTTTTCAGCTAAGAGCGTCAACCCTAGCGTTTTTTGATCCTTTGATATATGAAATCTTAAAATTATAATTGGCCATAGTTTCTAACCATCTAATCTATCATTTATTTAATTGCTTTGTTATAATAAAATAAATCAAATTCTTATGATCTATATACACCTGTACTATATACTTCGATTCTTTTAAATATACTTACTATTCTCTAAATACATCTATTTATTTATTTATTTATTTTATTTTACATCCAGGGGGCAAGCCGCAGGGGCTCGCCACGACCTCCCAGGGGGTACTAGGGATAGACTATGCTAACGGGGGTGCCGGTATAGCCATGCATTCCGTTTTTCTATAGTTGTAATGTAGACCGGGGGAAAAGTGGCTAGAAATATTGTACGCACTCTTGCCACTTGTCTCCCATTTGTAATATCGATATTGTTTAATCCACTTTATACTGGGTAGCTTAAATTTACAGTTGGTTAAAGGGCTTTATATTGTTAATTTTTAAGTAATACAGTTTACACACAACAATGAAGAGGGGAGGGACAATTCCAAAAGGGGGTATAGCCCTTTTTTTTAATATATTAATAAAATATTAAAAATTCTCTAATAAAACTAAACATAATTACTTGAAGTGCTTAGTGATTGTTAGAAAAGTTATGAAGTTTAATAAGGTCTTCAGAAGAAAAAAGAGATAATTGATTATGCTTTTTATATTTTGTAGAACTGAGCTGGGTTTATTCAGCCAATTATTGAATTGAATACAAGAGTATTGGTAAAGTATTAGATATTCAGACTCTTTGCTATATCCGTAGAAGCATTCTGAGATAACATTGTTATACCAAAAGCATTAGTAATAGGATGCAAAGTCCCCATGTCCGATTCTGAGTATTATTAGTTATTGAAGTATAGAACAAGGGAGTATAAGTTCTTCAGATTCTTTAATTTGATAGCTGAAATGCTAGTAACAATATCAGCCAGTGAGGGTAACCTTATTTCGTTTTTATTATCTCTATTTTGTTTCTTGAAAAAGAATTCTGACTATTGAGCTTATCCTATTTATAATAGGGAGCGATGAGTTGTTGTTTTCGATATAATTGTTGTAGGCATTCAGATTGGCGAGCTAATTAGCCTTCTCGTTTCTGAGAATTCCAGTATATCCAGACAACTATTGGATTACTATTTATCTATTTCTTATGATTTTGTAACAATATAGAAATGCTTATTAGAATAAGTCGGAGATGTTGCTTTTGATGTATCAAATGATTGAGGTGTTATTGATATATATAGTAATCTACCCAGTTGGCTCCAATTGGATAGTATACTTCAACCCTTTCAGTGTATTTATTACTTCGATATCGAAGATATATAAGAATGGGTTGATTGTTTTGTAGCTGGATATTATTAGTAATTGTCCCCGGTAGATCGTATAACCATAGTCAATTATCTTTCGCTTTCAGTAATACTATTCAATGCTATCCGAGAAGACTATAATATAATTATTAGTCAAACAATTCCATTATTATATAAACTTAAGTATAACAACTTTTTTCTTTATACTTCCTATAAGGTTGGTATGGTTTCCTGTGGAGAAATATGGTAGGGAGAGTATTAGTCTTAACATTTTTAAAATCAATCCGGTTAGTTTGTAGAGGTTAGTATTGTTTATCCTATATTAAGATACCTATATTAAACAAATCATTAGTAAATGATTTTTTTTCACCTTATAGAATCAAAATACAAACTTTATTTGTATTTATTCGAATGTTAGCTCGCCAGACAGTAATCCAATATCTCTCAGAATCGCAATAATCAAGGTTGTATACCAAACAAGTAGAACTCCTCTTACTACTAAAACAATCATTTAATCAACCTTGGTAATATGACTATCTAGTTTTGTACTTATTATTATACTACAAACAGCTCCCCCCATTCGATTTAGCTTTATTCTGTTAGTGTACCATACCTCGGATCCATATAAATCAGAAGATAGAATACAGATGATTATTGCCTTGTGTAATACTACAGCTAATAGATTGTAATATATCTGTACAAGCCCTTTGATATACCTCACAACCTTACAGACTTTCGCTTCTCGTTTAGCTATGTATCTTTTGAAGAAAAGTTTTTAATCAAATTATATTCCCAATTAATATAGAACAAATTAGATAGTTTTGTTACCCATTTCACTAATAAAACAAATCATTATCTCATCATTCACTTCCAGATATGGGATATATACTTCTTTCCTCCAAAAGAAATATATCATCTCCATCTTTTCCAATACAAATATTATACATTTTTGTTTATTCTATTATAAGATTTGGCAAATATTATATTTAAGGAAACTAATATTCTTATAAATGTTTTTGGATATATAATAGATACAAATATTGTCAATATACCCAAAACACAATTTAATATCCTTATTCAAGAGTTCAACGAAATACAGAATATATAATACAAATAAAAGTAAGAAGCCCTGCGGGGTGCCGCACTTGATACAACTGTACTTTGTAATTACATTTTCTAGTTGAACTTTTATTAAGCGGTTGTTTAGAAAGATTTAGACTAATTGCAGAAGGGAGCATAGCCATTCTTGCTATCGTATATATTCCAGTAGCCTATTCGGTAGGAGTATATCGAATGTACCTTAAACATTCAGTGTAACCATTATGACTTTTTGTTTGCAGACAAAAACCTTTTCGATATTATATACAAACAAAATGACTAAATCCATTACTACTTGTTTAGGAAATACTCCTTTATATTGAAAACTGAGTATACCTACTATTATCGCAATCTATGAAATATATTAAGCAATTATACATTCCAAACCCTTCGAGATATATAAAAATAAAACTATTGATCGCCAGAATTATATTAACGATTTATCTTTCTTTCCAATCTTAGAGATTATTATCACCTCTACCCATCTCCATCTATCCAAGAAGTAGCTCAATTATAGGTATCAATTAAAGATCTCAGCAATTACTAGTCCAATGGAGTCCCAACAAACCTTTAGAAGATAAACTATAATCTAATCAAATCCTAATAAAGTACTCGAAACTTTTATAATACTCTTTTCTACTTTTTTGAGGAACACTTTTATACTCCATAAAAGTTCGTTGAATATACAGCCTGATCAGAATAAGTTTGTTATAAGATTATTATTATTATTAAAACATTTAAAAACCTTCTTTTGTAAAACTCGGACTTTTTTTATAATATCTTTAATTGCTATACTATCAACAACTAAAGATGGTATTTTAAGGTTAACAGCAAGTTTGTACCAGCCGATTACTTTATATAAATCTTTATTACAATTTACCCCATCAATAATCTTATATTAATATTAATACTTCGCTTTTCTAATCATAATCATCAATCCCTACTGCTAATACTTTGTTTGATTGCTACCATTAGTTCTAACTACTCTATAGTTTTAATATACCATTCTACATTCGCTTGTCTATCAGGAAGCAAAGCGATCGAAAATGTTTTTTTTCTTTTCTATTAAACAAATTACTAATTCAAACAAAAAGTCTAGCATTCCTGTTAATTCGTTGTACTGTTTGGTAGGTATATTTACTAAACTTAGAAGATGGGGGGCCCCATTCTTTATAATCCTTTAAAAAACCAATAGATCCTTTTCGTTAATCACTTGGCCGAAAAACTTAGCAATAATTAGAGTAGAATTCGGGATTATAATTATTTATGTTTTGTGATTAAAGCCACTATTTAGATTTATATCAATAATAGTATTAGCAAATAATATATTAAAAAAGATTAGATCAATTGTATAACCAGCTTTATAAATTGGAACCCCTAGGATCCCAATATAATCCATTTCACTCGAAAAGGATTATTCTACAAAAAGAATTCCTTGATTAACCAAAGCTACCCCAGGTTTGAATAGATTGTACTTAGTATTGAAATTGCCATCTATTATTATACAATTGGGGAATGCTATGGAGATTATTAAATCCATTATCTTCTTGATACTTAACTATTAATATATATTAATAATCTATATACTGTTCATCTTTATTCAAAAAAAATTCTGGTATAATTGGATACATTTTTATTAAATTTGTATCCGCCCTCTTTTGTATATATATTTTTTCATTTTTTATTTCTTTTTTTTTTTTTTTTATTTATTCATATTTTTTTAATTATTTTTTGGTGTAAAAAGGTTATATTTTAGATAGTTTTAAGTTTGGGTTTTAGGGTATATAAAGGGTTTCTATATATATATAACCTTCAAATTTTGTTTGTATATCATTTGTAATATCGTGATGTATACTTCTGTTTTCTTTTGTTCATTTACTCAGTTAATCTGTATAAATTGGGCTGTGGCCATCTGACGGTTGGCACCGCAGTGTCGAGAAAGGTAGCTATTTATTCAGATCGATATCGATATCTATGCTGATATATTGCAATAACACAATATTAAAAAGTATCTTTTTATTCAAGCTGCCTTTATTTGGGTATTTCCTTTTAGAGTAGTAGAAGCTCTCAGGTGATTTGTTAGTCAAAGAGATAGATTGAGGGGTATATTAGAAACTACTCAGGTTTTCATATGTAGTAATACATTCTCTGTGGATTGGGGGGGGTATCTTTATTATAATATTTCGAAGGAGTATTGCAGCTAAGGTAAATATCTTGTTGGTTAATACTTTAGTAGTTAGATAAATTTTTTGATTGTATTTCTTAATTTCATAAACCTCAGATTTTGTGAGGTATACAATTTTCCTATTGACTCGGTGTAGTATTATAAAATAATTGTTATATTCAGTTTGGAATAATCCTATGTAGTTTATATATTTAGTTTTGGTTTTGTATTTTAGTTCAAACGGGTTGTTATAGTTTATTCGTAAGATATTGTAGTTGTTATATCTTGGAATACTTTTATATATCACCAGATTATAGAAGTTTTGGTACCCTAGATTATAATAAATAATATACTTCTTTGACTTAATATATCAAGCTCATTTGGAGTTATCGAAAAGTTTAAAGAAATAAATTTCTTTTAGTAGACTGATAATCTATATCTGTTTATAGGAGTCAACTGTCCAAATAGTCATTCGACAATCGATCAGGGGAGTACCTATTTGCATTGACACTTTCTTGGCTACTATCTTCTTAGTAATAAGTATTCTATTTCCATTTAGGCTACAGAGGGATATTGGGACTCCTTTTAGTATATAGCGGTATTAGATTATAAATCGCTCCAAATTATTACAATATAGAATCTTCTTAATCTTTTCCATATTTTCAATTTTGAGAAGTTTATTATGTATCGCATTACTAATAGTTTATATCACCCATTCAATAACTGTAGGGATGATAGCCACAATATCGGTGTCTTTCAAACTAGAGATAGCCTTATCAATTGTCTTTCTTAATATATAAACACTCGGACGGCTTATTGTTGGTGCAGCTATTCCGATTACTAATATACGAATATCCTCTCTGGTTTTCCAGGGTTTGATCAGTCTCCACTTGTAGGTCTGCCCTTGTGTATACATAATCACATTTGTAGATACTCTTGAGTTTTTTGAGATCTTTGCAATATTTATATAGATACAGTTTAAATTATTACTATTTTTATTTCTAGCTATAGATTACATCACATCTTATAATAATCTTATTTTAATATTACTTATTACTATATCGTATACCTCTTTATTAAAAACTACTTTTTCCAATATACTATCAACTTCGAATTAATAAAGTATTGCTTTGAATACTTCATAGACCTCTCATTTGAATCACGCTTACTCATCGAGAATATTAAACTGAACCATAATAGAGAATCTTCTAATTACCCACAGACTTATCTCAACAATTCTCACAACTTCTACACTATAAACACTTATACTACTATAATTAAATAATAAAGATAAAGATAGTAATCAATCACAAATAAACTAAGAATCGATTGCAATCAATACCTTTGTAGGAATAGCCACTATAGCGCTCATGCTGTTGACGACGACTATAGATTGTATCTAATACTAGAGCTTACATAATCGGGAGGTGCGGCTTAGTACATTCTAAGCTCGCAGATGTGTTGTATTATATGTTTAGACGTGCTAAATACATCTATTATCACTAATAATTCTTTATTATATATCTCATAGTTCAACTCAACTAGTGATAGCTTTTGTAAATAGAATGCGATTAGTTGGTATTTCTTATTCTGGCCTAGTTAGCTCAGAACTGCTTTTATAGCAAAATCAGAGGAATTGGTTTCTACTATAATTGGTTTCTTTGAATCGAATATCAATAATATTAACTCTTTTGTCACTATTTGTTTGAATATATCGAATATTTTCTGTACTTTAATGGTTCACTTAAAACTTCCTTGATTTTTCTTGATTAAATTGGTTAAGGATATTGCAATCCCTAAATAACCTTTAATAAACTTTCAATAAAAATTGACAAATCCTAGAAAGGATTATAACTCCTTAATCATATTTGGCTGCTTCTATTCAAATATTACTTTAATTTTATCTTTGCTCATCTTGAACCCTTATCTTAATATAATAAACCCTAAGAATTTAGTTTCCTTAATATAGAATTTGTATTTGCTTAATTTGTATAGCAAATCTGCCTTGACTAAGCTTTTAAGGATACTACTGATATTTTTGATATATTGGTTTTTATTATTTGAATATATTAGAATATTATTTAAGTAGTATATATAATAAATATCTAATTATAATTATAATATATTTTTTATAATTTTTATTAAAATATCTAATACATTAGTTAATCCGAATTATATAATTTGATACTCATATAGCCTATATCTTGTTTTGAAAGCAGTTTTCTATTCTTCGCCTTTCTTCATTCTAATCAAATGATACCCATTGTATAGATCCATCTTAGTGAATATAATAGCTCTGCCTAATTAATCTCTTAATTCCATAACTAATGGAAATAGATATCAATCCTTCTTTATAAGTGTATTAAGCTTTCTGTAATTCACAATTAGTCTTTTAATACTATTCTTTTTGGATATTCATATAATTATACTTACTATTTGGGATATGGATTCTTTGATTTATTTCTTAGCTAAATTATCATTAATATATTCCCTAAGTATCTTTAGCTTATTAGTTGATATTGAATAAATTGGGATGTATATAAATATTTTGCCTTTCTCTAATATTATTTTATAATCTTATATTTTATGTTCTGACAAAGCCTTATAAATCCTTGGTTCCTTGAATATATATTTATATTTTTTTTACTATTCTTATATTATAAGCTCTTCTACTTTAATTGCGATTTTCTGCTGTATTATTGGTTTCTGTATTTATAGAGAAGGTATATTAACCTTTGCTTTTAATGGAGAATCCTGGATTGAATATTCTATATTGCCGGGATTGTTTATATTCAACTCCTCTTAGTATATGTTTTATCTTATGAATACCTTAAATATATTCTTATTATCGTTTTTGCACTAATCGAATATCACTGTCTTTTGTGATTAATCTATCTTAGGATTGTGTGCCTTCAACTATAGTATTCCTATGATGATTTGTTATTAGCCTAATAGTATAATATTAAATTATATAATCTCTGAATATTAAGTTATATTTATTTGTACTGGTTATATTTCCTATAAAACATTTCTGTTAGATTCTATTAGTTATTTATCAACTAACTACAATTGATAGGGTTTTTATTTCTTCTGGAGTAGAACTCTTTATTACTTTATATTTTTTAATATAATAAAGTTTTTTATATCTCTTAAATTTATTTTATCTTACTATATTTGTTTATTTATTTTGATCTTATAATATATTTATTTTATTTATTCTATAGTATTTAATTGCTGGATAACTTGTTTTTTGTTTGTTTTATTGGATTATTGATTTCTTATCTTTTTTTTCTTAAGGAATCATTTGGTTGCTTCTTTATCTAATTAATAGATTCCACAGAATTTATTATAACAAGTAGTCCAGCTTATTATTATATAATCTACTAATATCTCTTTCTTAATATATTTTTTTATTATTAATAATAATAGAGTTCAGTAATACTCCTATTCCCATAAGTTTATTACATTTATACCCTTTTGGTTTTATGATAATTTATCTAATAATTTCTGGAATTCCTTAATAGTAAAGGTTTTAGTTCCTTTGATTTTAACTAAATGTTTCTAAGATATAAAGGTAGTATTAAGTTGGCTTTTACTGAACTTGGGTTTGAAATTTCTTTTTCTTTCTTCTACCTTTTTACTTTAGCAATCCATTGCTCAGTGCTCCGCTTTTTTATATTCAAAGTATAAGTTGTTTTTCTATTTTCATTTCTTTTCTGAATTATTATTCCCTTTCTTATAGTGTATAATATCTAGTTTTATAGGGTCCCCATAACTTTATGTATTATAATGTGGTCTACCCTTATTCTTGCAGTAGCACCTTTGCCTATGATTTGTTTGAGGCTTGTATAATTGTTGGGTTTATTTATATCTGTATAAATAATTATTAGTATTAATAGAGCTTTTGATTAATTTGTTTAAGTTATTATCCTCCCTTTTCTTATTAAGTTTCAAATGTACTTCTGATTTGATTCCTTTATAATAATAACTTATAATAACAACCTTTTTCTATTTAATTGTTTCTGTATATCTTTGGAATTCTATAGTATATTTCAATATTGATTTTATTTGTTTAAAATTGAAGATCTTTTTTTTCGCTATTTCTAATTTATTAGAATTTCCAAAGATTCTATGGATTTCTATCTTGAATCCTTTGAAATTATTAAAGATGATTCTTGTAAATTGTATATATTCTCTATTGTTATACTCGAAATAATTATATAAATATAGCTAAATTCATTTGCTGGTCTTACTTTTGAGGTATAATATAGCCTAAATATTCTTAGATTCCTTTTCAATAAATTTGTCTTAATTAAATCTAAAATAGATTTCGAGTTGTAATAAAAAGATGTCGAATTCCTATCGACTTTCTTGATATTTATTTAGTAAGGTAATCTTAAGTGTTTCATTAATAGTAATTTTCTTAGGAGTATTAGTCATTTCGACATTATTGAAGTTGCTTGTTAGGGCCTGTTAGCTTCTGAAAGAATTGTTAGTTATTATACTAACAGTTAGTATTGAATCGGTATTTGAAGTAGAAAAAATACTCAAAGTGTTATGGTAGCTGTCTTTATGGTTATATAAAAGTATCTAAAGTTTTCTTGAAATAATTTAGATTAGATTTTAAATAGGAATTCAATAAGATTATAACTAATTATAATTCTTGTAATTATAATAATAAAACTAATTATTATTCTTGAGTATAAAGCTTTATATTTTAATAAAACTTATTTCCTTATATAGATCTTTATTCTTTTTAAATAGTTAGAATAGCCGGGTACTCCTAAAGCGTTATTATTTTTGAACTATCCATTATGGGATATTAATTCTATAACTTTTAATATCCTAGCTTATTCTTTTGTCCTGAAACTAATTCTCTGGAATATTATTAATTCTAGTGAAGTTTTTTTGTTTATTGTATTCTATCTTTTTTAGAATCTACTATCCTGGGAATTATATTCTAGATTTCTAGAATATCCTATGATTAATACTATATATATGCCTAAGGCTTTCCTTGGGTGCCTAGTGTCCTCTGGTATACTGCAGCTGAATCACTGAGGCCTATAATACTATTATAGCCTATAAGTTAGTGATTCTACAGCCTGTTACTAATCCGTCGTAACACTAAAGCTTTAGATTTTAAAGTCTATAAAGGCCTATAAAAAAAACGGATTATTTCAATGGATTCAATAAGGCTAGTTTTTTTTAATTCTTG
>PQXJ01000793.1:0-10057 GCA_004786225.1 Botryotinia narcissicola | reverse complement strand
ATAATCAAAATATAATATGAAAAAAGTGATTAATAGAAATATTAATAGAATTCTTTATATATATTATATTAATGCTTAATAGATCCTGAGTTTTTTATTATTTATTATGTTTTAGGTTATCCATTGAGTTCTGGGTTACCCATTGAATTCTTGGTAACTTATTGGATTCTTAGCAATCCATTGGGTAACCCATAGATAGGATGTTTATTTATACTATTATCCACCCAACCCATGGGGTCCCGATGGGTGGGATGTTAGATCGAAAACCCGACCCATGAGGCCCCATTTTACAGCCTATCCAAAGAGCATAAAGCGGTCAAAAGCTTCTTGCCAAAGCAGTTATTGGGGCTATCGAGGTAACATGACTGGAGTCGAGCGTTAGTTTTCATGTAAAAATGATGGACGCAACAACACTTACAAACTTTAATGTGAGATCGCAAACTTTTGGGGTTCTGGGTAATGAGCAAGTCAGTAATGAAACGATTATTGTCATTCTTAAAATAAGATTTCATGGGAAGGGATATAGACTTCCTTACAGTTGCAAAAGTTCAGCGACCTTGTCCCCTCGGGGGCTCTTCTCTCTCAGATCAACAGTATCAAAGAAAATAATCTAGAGACATGTAAGTCAAGGGGTTTTGGTTGCCATTCGAATGACAATATGCCAACTCACCAAGGAAGTTATTTCTTCTTGTGCCTCTGTGCCAGCGTTTTCAAGATCGTTGACCAGTTCATTGATTTCATCCATGCCAGTGACCTTCCTGTGAGTGGAGGGGTGACCTGCAGAGGATTCATCAACATCCAATTCATCCATGATGTCAGACCCGAACTCAGATACTTCCATACGGCCGGAGACATCCATGTCTTCGAACTCATCGGAGTCAGATTCAACCATGATATCGAATCCTGAGATGTTGTTGTACTTGGCCCGAATGCCCATGATGTCCATATTGTCGGAGTCATATCCATTCGTGTCATCCAATCCATCCATGGGATCGAAATCAGCCAAATTACCAAATTTATCCATGATGATGAACTTATCCACTATGTTTGCGCTTTTTCTCTCTGCGCTGATGAAAAAAAATCAACTACAGAAAGATATGTGAGTGGTAAAGATATCGCGCTTAGAAAACTTTTTAACTTGCGATTTTTTCACCGCACGAAGAAATGCTGTTGTTCACTATACCTCACGTGAAGAAAAAACAAAAGCGAACTGCGATCGAAGAACGGGTTATTTTGCGCATTTAGGACACCGGTTTTGGCTTTCCCAATCAATGCACTTTTGTTTCTAGATTGGCCAGGTAGTGCAAACTGCCCAATAAGAGGCCATGGCCAGAGAGATACCTCCCAAACAAACTTAACCGGTTCGCGCAAAGCCTGGAGGAAGATAAATAATAGTGGGGACTTACGGTTCATAGCACTGGTGGTTATCTCATACCACAATTTCCCAAGTGTTTTGTCGACAAGTTCCATGAGCACTTCCAATTGTACCTTGAAACATTTTTGTTCAACCCACGCAATCACAAAACCATATGATACTACAAACCCTCTCAGTGTCGAATATAATTGAGAGAAGTCCGTATTGACGTTACGGATGACGATCGAAAATCGTTTATCAACAGATCAATGCTCTACCATTTCCACCCTCAATCTCGTACATTTACAAATCTTTTGCTGCAGCAAGTTTTCATCTTGTGCTGAATTCACCTCGCTTCTCTAGCCAAGTCTGCAGAATTTGTGTTGGAATATTTCTCTCTGCTCTTTCATTCACTTCCATACCTCTAGATCATGTCAATCTGGTCTCGGTCATAGTACCTTTCAGTAGGTCATAAGAGTTATGAATTCATATAAATATATGTGTAATTTTTTGGCAAACGAGGAACAGAGTGATATGGAATAGTCCATATATACCAACGTACACAAAGGTGATATACTAGATGTTTTGCATTGAATGAATTGGAAAAATGATATCTCGTATGTTAGTAATATAATTAAGTACTTGCATGATGTGGAATTTTGAAGACAATTGATAGGGGTAGTAGCTTGGATAAGATTGGAGAAACCTTGCGATTTACGATAATATTTGGAAAGGAGCAAAGTGCAGGCATGTGAGCCAGTGGAGGGAGTTTGAGAGTTTTTCACCTGTGGCAGTGCTTTCTCAACTCGGAGTGGTGAATATCGGGATCATGAGCAATATGAGATTTTTCGTATATTGTTCGGAAATCTAAAATGAAATTGATGGGAAGGCTTAGCCGTAGAACGATGATATTGGGATAGATGAGTACGAAATATAGGTTTAGGAATAGGAACAAAATGATGAGAATGATTCCGAGGACCTCAGCGACGCAACTCAAGAATTCATCGGTGGGATTCGGGGAATAATGAGGCTTCGAGAGCTTGGGCAGGCAATGCTTCAGAATGTAGATTTCGAATAATTACTCATCGGTGGCTCTAAGTGTAGAACCTAGTCAATCAGGAGAGCGGTGGTCTGGTGGTGTTGCATCAAATATATCATCAAAAAGACAAAGCAAAAAATGTGGATAAATTGGACAATCATGCTGAAGATGACATGCGAAGCTCATAGTCTAGATGATTAGATAAAGAATGATCTTTTAGAAGACATGCCTACTGTTCCAGAAACATTCCTAGATCCAGACGACTTTAATTATCATTTTCAGTTGTATTTTTGATGTGCATTTCGCAAGAGGCAAAAATCCTCGAATGTAAAAACCGCGAGTAACAGATAGTAGGCTCGAACAGCATCGCATCCCTACTGGAGAAGCAAACTAGCCCTCGTAAATGTTTCGACAGCAGTTGGGGATAACACATGTACACAGCCACTAGAAAATGAGGCTTCTCAATTTGACTACATTAGAGTTATGGATCAAGTAATTAGGATATTGAGAGCGTACAACATCTCATGAATCCACATACCTACTTTTATACCAGAACCTCTTTCATCTATCTAGATTACTTCACTTGAGATGACGATCATTTCGTTCATCAACATAGCATTATAGCAATCAAATCTGTACTTTCGTTATAATATTGGTAAAAATTCAATTCGCTTGCTGTTGTGGTATCCAAGACGATGACCAAAATTCGCGGCTCAAAGCCTTTCCCAAGACGAGCCGATGTGTAACGCCTGACTTTGATTTTCTTCCCAATCCAAATTTAATCGCCCTTGACCACAATATGCTTTCCATCAACCCAAATTACGCTGTGGCCTAAACTTCGAACTTCTTCTCTTGTTCAATAGGGGTGGCCATCTCATCAGCCCAATCGCCAGCTCCGACCAATGGAGAAATGACACCTGATGTCGCATTTTTGGATGCTGAGGTTGGTGGTAATGATGGGAAATCCTCTGGCGCGGGTACATTTTGAATTTGCTGTGCTGAACCACCTCTTCCCCCTCTACCATTACCCCTACCTCTTCCTCTTCCACGTCCATTTCCCCGTCCTCTATTCTCATCATAAATGTACGAAGACATATCATCTTCTGGGGTATCGTTAAACCTACTACTAGCCAAACCACCTCTCCCTCCAATTACTCCACCATGACCACCTCTAACATATTGTGAATTCCTTCCCTTATTATCCTCGAACTCCTTTTCATCCTTTCCCTCATCCCATTCCCTACCACCCATAGCCTTTAACTTTCTCTCTCTATTTTTCATTCTCTCGCCTTCCATTACTTTACCCCTCTCAATTTCCTCTTTTCTCTTTCGCTTTTCTTCTTTCTCCTTTGCAGCATAGCCTTCCCTATCTTTTTCACTCTTTCTGAAAGATTCTGCCTTTTCTGCATTTATTATCTTCATTCGCTCGAGCTTCGCTGTCATTTCTTCTTCGGTCAGCTTCTTGTGCGATGGACCGCCAGTTAAAGAACGATCACCACGAACGGAAGGTGTGGGCTTTGGTTGAGTTTGTGGTTGCACTTCAGTAGGAGATTGTAGAGGAGGAGAGTTCGAAGGCGCAGCAACTAGGACTTGTTCTGTTGTGGGTTCGACAGATTGAAGTTGAATGGTGACAGGCTCTGGTTCTTGAGTCGCATATCTCGATGATTTCAAACCATTATTCGGCGCACCACCTCGACCTCTTCCACCTCGTCTTCTATCCGCGCCACGTTCCCTCTGATTTTTGTTGTTGTTATGATGGTTGTTATTTGAAGGTCCAGTAGGTAAGGATTGTGCGCCATTGCTATGTACATATGTTTCTGCAGTTGGTGAGAGTTTGGAAACGGATTGAATTGGTGCCTCTTCTATAACTGTAGGCTCAGATGTAGGTTCGAACTCGTCGGCGAAAAGATCATCATCTCCTCTTGATTGCGCGAATTCATCCATGCTGAGTATGAATGAACTGGTGGGGTAAGTGGAAGAAGGTAGACTTGTTGAGTTCTTTGTAGAGTGCTTGCAAAGAAGGAATCAGATATTTAAGTGTTTCGCACTGTGTATTTCGAATTGGATTATCGTTCAAATATTTATTTTTGGAGAATTATTGGTGGTGAATAGCACAACAACCTTGAAGTTATCAGGTGAGTTTTCATGAGAAGGTGGGAGGACCGGCTAAATGTCGGCAAGTGGATTATGTAATACTACTCCATGATGACATTGATGACGACAAGTTGTGGATGGCTAATACTATAAAAATCATAAAACGAAATATTTACTGCATGTACCCAGTTTCAACCCTGTTTCGAGTCGAAAGACGTCTTTAGTTTGACTAATTGAGAGAAACTTGAGTCTTTTTGGGGTTAGCCCTCTATCAATTTTTATTACTTACTAGATAGGCTTCCCGGCTCATCAAAAGGACCAAGAAATGTGATGGAGCATCCTACGTGTTGATGATTCTATTCGCCTATAATCTTTGCATGAAAATGTTTCAGTAAACTAATATCTACGGAATACTCAGCAGTCGCAAATTGGATCATCACATCAGAGTAGGTGACTCGATGGTCATCCTAAGCAGAGCCGAAGACATGGCATGAAGCGAATTCGGGATTTAGAAGGAACCCATTCCTTTAATTACCCGGTCAGTGTTCGATGACAACGTGAGCCGCGCCATAAATTTCGCATCAACAAATGGATTTTAGGTTTTGGTCGTGAGGTTTAACAAAGATCGCCAAGGCGTGTAAAAATAGCTATCGATGGTTTCTATTGATTTGTGGACCAGGACCAGATTCTGGATACCCCATGAGGATTAAGTAGTTTCTGTACGCTCATAACTTTCAAACTTATGATGATAGTGAAATGATACTTCTTGTTTAATTGGATTTGACTAGGCTCAACTTCGTCAGGAGCACTTTGGTAAGAGAACAGTCCACAGGTGATACAGCGGTTGCTTTCCACAAACTGAGTTGCAATCACATTTATAGCAACATTATAGAGATGTCACCTTTGCTAATATTCGTATGAAATCTTGATCCGGGACCACGGAAGGCGGGTAATCATGTTGGTTAGAGCCCACTACACCGGAATAAGTGCTGAACCCTGGTCCATAACAGCAAGGCCTTGGTTAATCGTGGGGGTTTTATTAAGCGAAGTGTTTTGAAGTCAGATCAGCCAATCGACTCTGATTAGATGTCAAAGTACATGAATTAGCATGGCAATCGTCTTTTTAATCGAGGAATGGTTGAAGCATATGCACTTCAAGCTTTTTTCACTCCAGCAAACATATGAAGCCGTAAGTCTGAGTAAAAAGCGACGACTCCTATACCTTCATGATTCCGTTGAATGATGGGTTCTTTTTGTGTGATATTTGTAAATTTCTACCACACACAAGGAATCCCCAGTAAATCCAGGTAATTTTTGTCCAGCAATACTACACTCGGAACCCCAAGATAGTATTCTTGTCATTAAAGGATGCGTTGGAAAATGTTGAAAGTTCCCATATTCAAATCAAAAACGAAACGATCGCATCTACTCTTTGTATTGCATTACAGTCCTTCGTTTGATTACCACAATAAACATGCAACAAATCTCCGTTCAGAGAATCTATTGGGGTTTTGAAATACATTGGTACCTCCATGTTTACCAAGAGCCTTTTTAGCAGCCAACACTTGGAGACTATCAAGTTCAAACGTCTTATGACAAAATCACTGATATCATCAAGTAACAATCTACTGCCGGTAAGAAGTAGCACTGGTTCAGTTTTTGATTGAAGAAAGAGATTGTTAAAAATGTATCATTTATGTGAGGGTTGATTTGGTAGAAGTGAAGGTGGAAGCACGAAGACTTCGAAGTGAGCAACGACTGAGATTAAATCAGATTTCATGTTCAAATGAACTGATTTTTGCCACCCATCGTTTTTCTTTTTATCTGATTGATTGAATGTAACAGCCGGGTTTATAAATGTAGATGAGAGGTTGTAGTGCTCAAAGAATTTTGGATTATGAGATTACGGGTTACGGAATATTATTCTACCGGACACCGACCGATTCCATTTTCAGCGCTAGGAATTTTATCAATCCATCATCATATCGCCATCGATTGAAGAAGAAAAAAGGTTGAATATTAATCATCCAGTAACGACCATTCATAACTCCACCCAGTCGCAATCATCTCAATATATCCGTGCCCATACTTCGATCCCACTGTTCATCTGCCACAATCTCAAGACTTCACGATTTTTCTAGGCGGGACATCGAGCGGGAAGAAAAAAGTAACAAGTGCTCTCAACTAAAGAATATACAAAATGGATCACACACGAGACCCATGTCCTTGGGTGGCCTTGAACGATTTTGGAGGAGCCTTTTGTATGGGTGTACGTAATTGCACTATTCTTTCTATTCCCCTGAGAAATACATCGATTTCCGCGGATTTCTCAAGTATAGATATCATAAAAAAGACATACTGATCAAGTTGTTTTCAGGCAATCGGAGGTGCAGTATGGCACGGTGTTAAAGGCTTTCGAAACTCACCTTATGGTGAAAGAAGGATTGGTGCACTCACAGCCATAAAGGCACGAGCTCCTGTACTAGGAGGAAACTTCGGTGTTTGGGGTGGGCTCTTCTCGACTTTCGATTGCGCTGTTAAAGGATTGAGGAAAAAGGAGGACCCTTATAATGCTAGTATGTTCTTCCGAAGATTTTAGCTTGGAACCTTCGCTGGCACATTGTTGAGCGGGTGCATTGCAGCGATTCGAACAAATTACTGACACCGAGATAGTTATTGCTGGATTCTTTACTGGTGGTGCTTTGGCAATTCGTGGTGGTGCAAAAGCTGCAAGAAACTCAGCGATAGGATGTGCGGTTCTCTTGGGTGTTATTGAAGGTGTTGGAATTGGGTTCCAAAGGATGATGGCAGGAAATACGAAATTAGAGGTACACATTTTCTTTGCCCATTTCAGTCTATTCCCACATTAACTTTTAATAGCTACCTCCACCTCCCCCACCATCTGAATCCGGTCAAACCGGTTTCCCAGCTGTCGCATAATTTCTCTACTTCACATTGCTAAAATATAATACCTCATGTTGGTCGACCCCTCCAACAAATTACACAAACTCTACTCTTTCCGTCCAGCCGATAGAAGGTTTTGGTCGCATGTATTCTCCTACATTATAATATCGTGTAGGACACCAGCACTTCATACTGGACTTGTTTGCATAGCTAGGATTGTTGTATGTATATCTAGATTTGACCTTTTGGACTCTATCCCAGACTTGAGGAAGGTTAAGGTTATGTTATCAAGCGTAACGAATGAAAATGAAGATAAAATTTCATGTGCCTCTTATAATTTTATGGCCGGGCTGTGTGCAAATGATCCAGAATGATTTGTTTGGTTTAGCGGCCAACGCCTTATTGTTTAGCAAGCCAAAAATCTCATGTATGTATGTCTCTTGGTTTAGGTAAATGAGGTTTTCGTTTCATGTTGAAAATTGTGACCATTGGTATTTTGATCATAACATTTCATTCATGTCCCATTGTACCGTATCTCCACCAGTCATATTAATCATTCCATCCTCACTCTTATGCACCGCTACCAATGAAAGCAATCAAGTCTTCCAATTTCCCATCTAAAGCTTGCGCTGCAGTCAATAGTCCATTATTTCCTCTGTCTATAGCACCAATTAAAGTACTAGGCACTTGCCACGTGATTTCCGTTCCATCTTCACCTGATAATTGACGGACTAGAATCTCCACAGGTACAAACAACCCTGCGTCGAGAGATTTACTACATTGAGAGAGCATGGTAAGAGCTATCAGTGGATTCCCAAGTATAATACGTTTTAGACCGAGCTGTGGATTGGAATTGATATTGAAGAGTGGGAGCCAGGAACCATGATTGAATTCCTTTTAATTGTCAGTCAGCGTCATTTCCCTCTTCACAGGTATGCTTTCAGGGTTTTCTTCGCCGTCACAAGCTAGTAGCAGCAGATAGAAACGATTGGGGCAAACATACACCAAAAATCATGAATCCTTGAGGTCCAACGGCCGCCTCAACTCCTTCAATGAAGTTCTCCTTGTTGGTTTCGTCGTATGATGTGATATTTGCTGCGATTGCTAGCCATTTCAAATCTGTAGGTCTCCCAATTGAAGCATAGAGGTTGGACATAAAAGTCTCAAATGCTAAAGAGGTAACGTGGTTTAACACCGAGTGCACCATATCACCAAATGCACCACTTTTACCTCAATTTACGCTTTCTAATTTATATTATTTAATAACAATTGAATCAATTGATTAAAACTATTAAGAATCTAATAACCTAGGATCTATTATATTGTTTTGATAAGTTTTTGAATTATAACCTGGTTTTCCATATTTACTATAATATCAATTAGAAAATACTTTCCTATTAGGATTTTCTTTATTTTGATGCTCATTGTGTTGAATCTGAATATCAATTTCTTATTGAGATAATATATCAAGAGTCTCTTATTCAATAAGTATTCCTCTTTGATATAATTAAGTTTTTTTCGTGCGTCATTACTTATTTAATACCTCATTTGCCTTCCAAAGTATATAAATCTCTATATTCAAAAGTGTATTCTCATAAGCTAATCTCTTTGTATCTTTAGCTAAAGCTAATATAGTCTCAAATATAGATATAGGAAAGTTTGATTGATAATGGGTTATTCAAGATTTAATTAATATTAATTGAGAAAAAGCTTTTATAGGATTCCGAGGTGTTTGAGAGATTCAGAGATCTAAATCAAAAGGAGGGGGAGTAGGTGTATAGATTCGAATATCCAATTTAGAAAGTATAGTTTCAGAATTAAATAGAATTAATTCTGTTCTTTAGAATCTAATTCTTATATTCTGATTTGTAATTGATTATTAATATATAGCTTTAAAAGCTATAAAGAATTCGATTTTTTATATATAATTTATATATACTTTTATAAACCCTTCAATTTGTATATTATTTTCTCTTTTTAAGGTATTAAAATATTCAATATTAATAGATTTAATTAAATAACTTAAATGCAGTAATAAACACATACATTTAATATCATTCTCCTTGCAATAATTCTGGAATAGTATTGATTTGTAGCTCTCATGCCTATTCAGCATTAGCATTCTATATTTGCCCTTAATTCGATTTTTTATATATTTATTGAAGTATTTTAATCATTCTAATCCTATCTCATTATTTGTTTATTTATTAGATATAGATTTAATAGTTCAATCCATAGGAAAATTGGTTTTGGTATATCAATTAGAAAAATATATCTATTCTTGAACTATTAGAAATGAAGGTATAATATCCCCCTCACTATTGCTATATATAATCACTATCGCTCATTCTCGATTGCCCAGTTGTATTACTTTTCTTCTATTATTTCGTTTAGTACTAGTTACAATCATTCCAGGGTATATCATACCCATCATAAAACTGGTTTCGTTGAAGTTATAGAAATCGCAATCAAGAATACTATATTTCGCCTGTATATTTGAAATTATATAAAACCAGTCTTTAATAAGCTTAAAATCTTTATAAAAAGCTTTTTGGAAATTATAAATATAACTAAAACATATCTTTAATTTTATATAACACTTTACAAATCGATGAGCCCAAAGCTTTCCAATCTTCTTTGCCCTTCGCAATTAAAGAATATAATTT
>PQXJ01000792.1:0-10060 GCA_004786225.1 Botryotinia narcissicola | reverse complement strand
CTCTCCATCTACCGGTAGGTGTTTTTACATATTCACCGACTAACATATCCATACCTCCCCTTCTCGACCTTTTGTATTCAAACCCAGATACAAAGACATAGCATCGAAATCTCAATTCTCAAGTCAAGTAATTCTCAATTACATTGAATAAAATCTATCATACCAAAGCTTAACTCAAACTCTATCCATTCCATTCATCAATCATAAACCATGAACCCTTTTTCCACGTGCAGTCACCCTTCATTCTCGCTAAACCGGTGTGTACTTAACCAGCCAAACACACCACGCCACAAGGGGTAGCCAGCCGCGCAATCTTTTAATCAGACTATACCTTTTTGGAGAATCAGAGCGCCGATGCCAAGAAAAAACGCGTATGCCTTGTGGTTTTAAAAGATTATGGGGAAAATTATTTTTACGAATCAGAAATATGGGGATGAGATTTAGTTTTTCGGTGAGGCCTGGATTTTGATGATTTGTAGATGCCAGGATTCAAGAAATGTTGGAATTGATATTAGTACGAGGGAAGGCAGAGGAGAAATGAGGGAGACGAAGATAACGAGGTCGTCGTTATTGCTGTCGTTGACTGAGATAGTTATCTTGTAAGTATATATCCACGTGTTGTGGTATACGAATACTCCCGTGGATCTCTAAATAACTTATCTCTGCCAAGATGGATTGCGTGTATGTATATCAAAATCTTTGATACCGAGAGCTTGTGTGAAGTGTAATCGACGGGGTTATTTGTTCCGACATGGCATTTTTATGTTAAGAAACGGATGCCATAGGCACTGAGTATGAGGCATTTGTAGATAACTGATGATGAAGCACCTATTGTTCCTAATATGATGACGGATTCTCCAGTTTCCGATGGTATGCGTACGAATCTTTGAGGGAAACGAAAGACCTAGTGTACAAAGTATATTTGTGAGGCTCAAACCGAGGGGTTTGATTTCGTTCCGTATGTACTTGGTGACGAACTTTCTGTTTGTATGTGAATTTTGAATTTTTGATTTCATACCTTGTGAACAGTCTTGGGTGAGGTTGTGCTGGAAATTTAGAGATTCGATGATTGAGAAATGCAATTATTTAGAAGGCATAGTGAAAGGGAGATCTAGAGTTGTGATATAGCATTATGTCTATATCTTTATGACTTCCTGTTAATATAATTCGTCTGATGTTTACATGACCACCTGTATGAATAAAGTAGCAATATATTATTACAGCACTCCAAGAAGTATGCCAAGTATCATCGGGTTAGATTGATCCATGGTAATCGTAACGTTGGCAAAAAGATCTACTATTGTCGTCGCAATATGGTTCATATGATACACGTTAGCCAAGAGATACTGGAATCCTTCGTGAAGTTTTGAATCATCTTTTCTAGATCTAGAGAGATCTTCATCCATACCTGGAAAGATAGCTGAGAATTTATAGAAGATTGATATGGGAAAGCTCTACAATTCGGTGTAGAGGAAAGAGATCTCGAATCTACATACCCTACCAATCATATCAGATTGAAAGATGATTTTAGTATGGAATTGATTTGATCGCTTAAATAGAAGTCGTCGTCAGCTCCTGACTTTTTTCTTTCTTCTCATCTAATAGTCCACCAAAACGGTCAAACCATTCCTAGTTAGCCCACGTCAACCTTCTTTTAAGCTTCCGACTATCTATCAGTATCTAGTTACAACTAGTCGCTTTTCAGGTACCAAAAAGGTAGCATGTATGTAGGAAATTGTAATGAGGCTTTCCTAACTTTCCTTAGATCTGGGTATTCAGATGAATCTATTGATTTGTAAGATCATACAAAACATATATATCCTAAAACCGTCGAGTAAATGAAACCCCTCTTAATTTGAGTATTCATTTTCTTCACCTACTTGGCATAATCTTGGCGATACAAAAGTTCCGAATACTAGTATGATAGAAATCCAGATTTTTCAAACCATTTTTGACTCTCCATTAACGTAGATTCTGAGTCCTGAGTCCCGATGAGCGGTTGGTAGTAGACACCTAGATACTGAACCGCGCGTACGAATTTATTGCCAAGACGAATCTAAAGTTACTATGTACAGAGTAGAGTAGAGTAGAGTTAAAGAGCAAATTTACAACAGATTGATAATCATCTATCATTCCCATTTGATGGGGAAATGGATAGATCCGGTATGGATTGTATGATTCTATCAATTGGGTAAGATGTCATAACTTACGACGCATGCCACGAGGATGTATGAATTGTTCAATTAATACTACCTACCACCTTATTCTTATTTTCCTAAACAACTTTTTAACTTTTCTTGGTCCTCTGAAAAATCTTGGGATCTACTTTTTTTTGATCAGTCTAATTAAGTTATTAGACTCTAAATCTGAGTCCAAGGGAGGGAACCTCGAGGGAACTCACGCAGTGCCGATAAATTCTTAGTCTAGTCGTACACTATCTTCGTATACCTCTAACCCGGGCAGTGGGCATATCCATTTCTGAATTTACCCAATTCTCAACCCATAACAATTCATTGTTCTATTATACAAGTCTTTTGATTCTGTTAATTGTACGAGGATAGGATCTATTCTTTACTTTATCCTTCTTTCAACCACATGCCTCTCTAGTTACCAAGAACTAGAACTAGAACGACTAATAAGAAAACTAAGACGACTAAGACGACTAGGACAACTACGACGTCCAACCTCGATTCTTTACTCAGCATTGTCACTTTCGCTCTCGCTTTCCCTCCGAAATTGGTTGAAGTTATTGATAAAGTCATAAAGATACAGCTTCTTCCTCTTTCCACCCTTCCCCCCTTCCCCCCCTTCCCTTCTCTGCCTACCCACCTAGCTAGATACTTCAAAACACCAACCTGACGAGGATCTATAAATTACGAATAATCCCTAGCCTAAACTCCATAAGCGAAAAGTGGCGATTGCGACCAAAAAAGTGCCTAAGTTCGATTTGGAGGGCTGTGCTCGAGGGACAAACTAGAGAGAGCGAGAGACAGAGAGAGTTTGCTTGCGTGAGCGAGTGAGAGTGAAAGAGAGAGAGAGAGAGAGAGTAAAGAAGAGTAAAGAAAAGAAATGTTGATTTATTGATTGAAGATACAACTTTATTTTCTACCACTACCTACTTTCATACTTACTTTACTTCATTTACATTTCAATCCTTTTTTTCTTCATTAACATCCTTCCTTTTTATCCTTGGAGGGTATATTCGACTACCTACCTACGCATTGTTATCACGACCATTCCTCGGACGATATTATACCCAAAATTCCTCTTTCGATTATAGAATCAGCCACAATTTACACAAAGATATACTTACGGTAGAGAGAGAGAGGGGGAGAGAGTGAAGAGAAGATTGGTTGTGAAGGTTGAAGATTAAAGAAGGAGTATCGAATCATCTTTTTCCCTTTCAATTCGTACAATACAATACGATACGATACGATTCTCGACCTTGGACATACGACATTCAATTATTATTTCTCTCTTTCGACAACATCACCGTCACCACCAACAATATATCAAAATGGCCGATCGAAATGCACCAAATGGGGAATATGATGAAGCATGGGCAAAAGATTTAAGACAACAATTCGAAGGTTTATTAAGGACGAAACGATTAAATGAATTGGATAAATCGAGGTCAAGAAATGCATCACCATCACCAAGAGAAAGATCATCATCATCCAATTTACAAGCAACTTCTTCACAACAACAACAACAACAATCTTCAAACTTTCGTCCAACTTCTTCATCAAATAATCCAAAACCCTCAACGCCTCCTTCATATTCGTCCGTAAGAAATTTACCAAAGATTCCATCACCACCTTCATATTTACAATCACAAAATTTTTGAAATTTGTTAATTTCCATCTCGTAAACTCCTACGAAATATGAAAACCCAGGTTTATTGGATGAAGCTCTACAACATTTACCATTAGATAGAATATATGGCGAGGCAGAAGAGGAAAGTCAAATATTACAAGCCGAAGCTGAAAGTATGGGAGATGGAAGGAAACCAGAATGGGGTTATCAAGATTGTGTGATTAGAGCGCTATTGAGGTATGTTTGTTATGCTGTCTTTGATTTGCGCTTTGGCTTCCCGTCATGGCTCTGCCGCTTTGCTCGACGTTCCCGTTATAACTGGTCCTAACATCTTATCAGATGGTTTAAACGTTCATTCTTTTCATGGGTCAACAATCCACCATGTCAAGTATGCATGTCACCTACAGTAGCCCAAGGCATGACACCACCTACACCCGACGAATCAGCATGCGGAGCAACAAAAGTCGAATTATATCGTTGTTCAGCCGGGGATTGTAGAGCATATGAAAGATTCCCTCGATATAGTGACGTCTGGCAATTATTACAAACGCGCAAAGGAAGAGTAGGAGAATGGGCCAATTGTTTCTGCATGCTGTGTCGCGCAGTAGGAGGTCGTGTAAGATGGGTCTGGAATGTCGAAGATCATGTCTGGACGGAAGTTTATTCGGATACGAAAAAGAGATGGATTCATGTTGATGCTTGTGAAGAAGCGTGGGATAATCCGCGATTATATGCTGAGGGTTGGGGTAAGAAGATGTCTTACTTTATTTCTTTTTCAACGGATGGTGCGACAGATGTTACCAGAAGATATGTTCGCAAAGCGGATCATGCTCTTCCAAGAAACAGATGCCCAGAGGAAGTTATGCTATACATCCAAAACGAAATTCGAGGTCTTCGAAGATCAAATATGAACAAGGATGAGAGGTTTCGTTTGGAAAAGGAAGATGCGAGGGAAGACAAGGAATTGAGAGGTTATGTTGTGGCATCCATTGCACAATCTGTTGTATCGGTATTGAGACCAGATGGATCTTCAAATCAACACATGGCAACTCCACCTCCACCTCAGAGACAAGAGGATCAGAAATTACCGGCTGAACAACCTGGTAGACAAAGTGGTGCTCAAGAATGGGCTAATGCTAGAGGTGAAGCCGGAAGAAGAAGTCAACATCCAAGAGATCCTTCACAGCATGGTCCTTGAACTTCTTTCGACAAACTGGAATTGATTCTTTATATACAACAGCATATTCGACCCATCATTCAAGGACTGGACCGCTGGTATCTTTCTTTCATGAAGGTCATAGCGCAGGTACCATAGCATTGACGAGAATAATCGAGCCGCGAGTTTATCGCATTGACGCCAATCAATCGTCGCTCTCGAGGCAAGACACACCAACAAACACAAACTGATAATCAAATCTCGTCATACAACATTGTTCAGTTCTAATATACACTCAGAATTAACAATTCACCCATTCACCCATTTTTCGTGGTGATTTGGAAGCCATTTATATTACCGGCTTGTACGCTATTTATCTGATATTCTATCATTTTGCAAGGAGTTTTGGAATCTTAAATATGATGTAATATACATACATACATAATTTTATTTGTTTACGTGGAAGGGAAGGGGGGTGGGATGAAGGATAAGCTGTGGGTGGCTTGGATACTCTTGGGCGAGAAACCAAATTCGGATGCACCCGTGATTCAGCTGGCGTTTTTTTGTTTCTTTGAATTGAGGGAGTGAAGGAAGGAAGTGGCATTGTGCACATCACCAATTTCCTATGTTTACAGTCATCATCGTGGGACGAACTTTAGGGAAGGATAAGGAAGATTGAATTGGATTGATTGGGTGAAAGGCCTAGACTGGATTGGATTGGGATATGGAATGGTAGATACCCTGGATGTGGATTGGATATAGGAATGGGGTAGGGAAGAGAAGAGGAGGCGGAGGAGAGATGAGATATATTGCTAGAAATTTGTCTGGGTATTTATCTATATATCAGATGAGATGGATGGATGGAGATAGGATAACATAGCATGAGATAGGATGAGTGAATGAATGAACAAAAGCATGTTGGCTTTATGAAATGTATAAACTTTGGTTACTCTTCTTGTATCTTGGTGAAGTTCACAAATGAATGAATGAACGAATTTGATGAGTGATTCAGTTACCTGGTTGGCTTAGTTAGACAACGGTTGGTCTGATCTGAGGTTGGCCTGATTTGAGGTTACCTTTGAACGGTCGGTCTGTTGGCTTCTTGGTTGGCTTGCTTGCTTGCTTGCTGGAAGCGATGGGCTATGCACGTAGAGCTGGCTGGCTGGAAGGAAGGATCTATGGTTGTGGTAGTTGATTCAAACTTAAGTGTATGCTTTTATATTGAAAAAGAGAAAGAAGAAAAGGGTCCCCAAGGGCTACCAAGATTTGAAGGATTCTTTCGGTTTAGATCGCGATGGTTGGATGGCTGGATGGTTGGTTTGTATGGGGAATTGGATTCTGTATTGGATTCTGGTCTTAGATTTGGATGTTGTATAGGTAATTTAGATTGTTTATGCGATAAGGTGGTGTGGTGGTGATATTGTATTGGTGATAGCTGGAGGGATTGAGCATATATATGTAATTTTAACCCAAGATCGAGCGAGTTTTTCTATTGCTTGTATTATTGTGTACGAGGTACCTGGGTATTCTTATATCTCATTTATCACTCAAGTCAATGTCTTCAAATTCAATATCGATATCGAGATTGATTCATCTTATCAACAACAACACCTGCAACCAAAGACTGTCGGTGAAGCAAAGGAAGGAATTGAGACAGACAGTTGGTTGGATTAATTAGATGTGGGGTATGAGATGAGAGGTCGGCTCGGTGGCCCATGGTTGAAGAAAAGGTAAAGGGAAAAAAAATGCAGAAAAATTGACCTCCATACCATGCCATGCCCTACTTGTACATAATCGAGACGACCAACAATTTCACCGTTGGCTTTTCATTCATAAGGTAGATTTTCCTGTACGAGGAAGAAGGAGTTTTCTGTTTCTGGGGGTATTTTTTTGAGGAGTTTGATTGATTTATTTACATATATTTGATCGATTGATTGTTTGTTTGATTGGAGATCTAGGTTTGTTTGGGAAGGAACGCTTTGTCTTTGCTTCCGTATCAATTCCCTGTTATCGATCGGTTCTGCCTGCTAGTTCTTCTTGGTGGTGGATGATATCGATACATGAAGAATTGACGATACCACTGTACTCTATTGGATGGTAACAAATTGAAGTTTTCATTTGTTGCATACCCTATAGTGTAGCTAGTAAGGTCACTACGAATATTCGACTTTCCCAATCTCTTCACGGGAATTGAGCGGTGGCAAAGTGATACAGCACAGGCAGGAAGGAAAAGAAAGAACATGTCAGGTGAACATCATACTTGGCAACTCACATCTGGCGAAACTACAGCGAGGAATTCGCGGGAATTGGAGATTGGACATCACGGGCCATACGACCGTCACGAGGAGAGAAACGTTAATAGAGGAATTCCAAAAATTGTGATTCCGCACGAGAACGAAACGGGGATTCACACGTTGGATACGAAATCGGAACAGAGGAAATTGGATGCGAGCAAAGTTCGGATGGGAGAGGGAAAGGTCAATACGGAATCAAAGGAATCAAAAAAATTGGATTCGAGAAATATTCAGTCGGAGACTGGAAGGTTGGAAGTTCCAAAACTTCGAACCGTTCCTCAAAATCACAACTCACAAACAGCACCAAGAACATTTGGATCTTTCTTCGCAATTCATTCACCAATTGCTACTAGACCTCTCAAATCACTTCTTCCATCACGTGAACACAGAGAGAAGACTCTTCCAAGAAGTATGAGAGGAAGTTTCTTCAATTCGCATCCTTCGCGAGAAGAGATGGGTAAGAAACCTCGATCCCTCAAGAGTTTCATGGGCGATGAATGGTATGATCGAGTGATGCGATGTTTATCACCAATTCTTGCCCTCTTGCCACCACTCAACTTCATCACCATTCATTACACCTATTTCATCATAACTCTCCTCATCACTTCTCTAATATTCTGGGGTTCGTCGAATCCTTCCAAATCAATATCATATGTTGATTCGTTATTTTTGGTCACATCGGCCATGACGGAAGCGGGTCTTAATACGGTGAATTTGAGTACGATGACTACGTTCCAGCAAGTTATTCTTTGGCTGTTGATTGTAGTTGGGAGTGCGATTTTTGTCAGTGTGGCGACGGTGAGGACAAGGAAAAGAGCTTTTGAAGTTAGGTTTGGCGAGGTGGTTGGGAGACATAAGGAAGAGAGGAGGAGAGAGAGAATAAGGAGTGGAAGTCGAGACGCTATGGGAAGTAGGAGGGGAGATGGGAATGATCTGATGGGGGCTAATTGGAAGTTTCCATCGACCAGCGGTGGTAATCGAGGCGATGATGCTTTAGAAATGGATGAAGGATTGAAAGTTCAACCAGTTGGAGGGAAAAGTGATGACAATTGTATGACTGCCATTTCGGAAATCTCTCCTCATGGTGGTGTACCAAAAGATACGGGAGATCATATTACGTTTGCGCCTGATGCATTTCCAGTAAATGGAAAAGGGAAAGCAAGGGATGTTACAGGTGGGAGTTCAAATAACGAAACTGCAACACCAACTCGATCAACAAATTTCCAGTTTCCGACATCTACCTCAGAAAACACAATCAAGCATCGCGTTCAAGAAACCAGTACACCACTCCATCACACCCAAACAGGCCAGCAATATCTTGCTCCACTTCAATATCCTTCATACCTAAATTCCAACACCACAGGCCGCAATGCACAATTTCATTGTCTATCACGAGCCGAAAGAGAACACTTAGGAGGTGTCGAATACCGAGCTATATCTTTTCTAGCTTGGTTAGTCCCGCTATATTTCATTCTCTGGCAAGTGTTGGGTGGAATTGGATTGGGTGCTTATATGGCTTATAATAAAAGTAATGTTGTGTTTGAAAATGGAATTAATCCATGGTGGTTGGGCGTTTTCAATGCGATTAGTGCATTTAATAATTCAGGAATGAGTTTATTGGATTTGAATATGGTTCGTTTTTTCCTTTTCCTTTTTGTTTTGCGATCCTTTGAGAGTGTAAAATACGGGAAGCAAAAACTAATGAGAATAGATACCTTTCCAAACCTCAGTCTATACCCTGCTAACGATTGGTCTTCTAATTCTCGCCGGCAACACAGCATATCCTCTCTTCCTTCGTCTGATTCTGTACACCCTTCTTAAACTTCTCGATACATTCCCTAACTTTCTTTCACCCTTCTAACACCATAAACCAACACTCCTCTTCATCCTTCGCTACCCTCGTCGCGTCTATACTAATCTATTCCCCTCTCGTCCCACATGGTGGCTCCTCTTCATGGTCATAACTCTCAATAGCATCGATTGGGTTGCCTTTGAACTTCTCAACATTGGTAATTCCGCAACTCAAGTGATTGAACCACGCTACCGCGTTCTCGACGGACTATTCCAAGCAATCGCAGTCAGAAGTGGAGGATTTTATATCATAAGCATTCCAAGTTTACGTATAGGACTGCAGTTCTTATACGTGGTTATGATGTATATCAGTGTATATCCGGTGGTTATCACAATGAGACACAGTAATGTTTATGAAGAGCGGAGTTTGGGAATTTACAGGGGAGATGTGGAGACGGATTCCAATACTACGAGATGGGGGAGAGGTATGAAGAGAATTAGAAAATCAATCAGTGGAAGGGATATTGGCATACCTCGTACCGCATCATCAAATTCAAACTTAAATTCGACCTCGTCCCCGAAGGAAGAAACTACAGGTACTCAATTCGTCCGTCACCAATTGCGCTCCCAACTCTCCCACGATTTGTGGTGGTTAACACTCGCGACTTTCCTTATCGTTTGTATCGAAGGGTCGTCGTTTGAGAGAGATCCCATTACGTACTCGGTGTTTAATGTGATTTTTGAGGTGGTGAGTGCGTATGGTTGTGTGGGAATCTCGACGGGTTTGCTGGATCAGGATTATAGTTTTTCAGGGGGTATGAAGACGGTGAGTAAGGTTGTTTTGGTGGCGGTTATGGTGAGGGGAAGACATAGGGGGTTGCCGAGGGCGTTGGATAGGGCGGTTAGGTTGCCGGGGTGGGAACAGAGCAGGGGGTAAGGGTGTCGAGAATGAGAAAATGGAGATGGATAGTTGGATGCTAGATGTTGTTTCGTATCTCCAAGC
>PQXJ01000791.1:0-10069 GCA_004786225.1 Botryotinia narcissicola | reverse complement strand
ATTCTTTATAATATTATATTCAAATATAAGGAAAAAAATACAATCTATATTTATATTAATGCCTTTTTCATTAAAAAAGGAATAGATATAAGAATAGGTATAGTTGTAATACGATTAAACAATCAGATACTATACTGAAAACGCGAGAATATCGTAATTAATCAATTATTTTATAATAAAGAACTATATGAAATAATCAAAGTTATCGAATATACTAGCTTTATTACATATAAAAACCAAAAGTACAAAATCTATTCAGATAATTAGATCGGGCTTTTTCAATTAAAAACTTTTTTAGATTACTTTGAATAGGTATATCAAATACAAGTAATAAAAGCAGCTGAAGCAATTAGGGCTAAAGGAGCTGAAGTATCTTTAAATTGGGTCCCAGGATATACCTCTATCTGGGGAAACGAATTAACAAACAAACTAGCAAAAGAAGCAACAACAATATAATCCACTTCAAACGAAACCAGCTTTGGACTACTTGGTATAATTATAAAAGAATATAATACTGATTAATGGCTTGATACTCTTAATAAATATAAACTTAGAATAAATTAATCAGATATAACCTACTCGAAACTTTATTTATAGAAAATCGATAACAAAATCAAGCTATTAGAAGATATCAAGCGAAATATCGCTAGTGCCTTCTTTCAACTCAAAACAGGCTATGGATATATCAAGTTGTATTTATATCGCTTCAAGTTTTCAAACAATAAGTGTATTTGTAATAATATTGAAACAGCAATATATCTTCTTATTGATTGCTCAATATATAGAAAAAAAAGAAAGAAAATATTCAAAGAAATACTAATATCCAAAATCAATCTTCAATTTCTATTCTATACAAAAATAGGTATTAAATTAATAATCAAATTCATTAACATTATCAAAATTGTTACTTGAATTTGGCATCTATTAAGAATCGAAATACAAAACGAAATATTTGAAGAAGAAGAGATAATAAGAAAAGGAAAGAGAATTATATTTAAAATGAAAAGAGAAAAAGAAGAATAAAAGAAAAGAAAGAAAAGAAAGGGTTTAACCTTTTCTGTTTTATATTTTATTATATTCATTATATATAATAAGTGGGCATTAATCCTTAATATTAGTTTTTACTTATTTCATTTTGAATATCCCTATTATTGTATATTAAAATTTATTTGTTAGGTCCTTTTGGCCTAGCTGTTCTATATAGTCATGGACTGAAGGTGGACGTTAATTAAATCAATCAATCAATCAATCAATCAATCAAAAGGAATCACTTTGCCATATGCATTAGGTATTTACAATAATTTATATAAGCATCTGACTGAAAGTCATCATCGTTTGATTAAAAAAAAGATGAAATATCTATAGGTTGAAAAACTAATAGAGGCTATTGATGAAGCAAAGAAAAAATTGGATAAATATTACAACAATATGTATAATGATCTTGGTAGTATTTATGCAATGAGAGCTCTGCTATGTCCAGCTTCGAAGGCAACTGCTTTCAATCCAAATTCTTGTTAGTTGAATTATCAAAATCGTGATTGGCAAGTTGAATTCGAAACACAATTTCATTGACTTTGGGAAATCAAATATCAATAATATTCGCCATCTAAAATTACTAAACTTCAAGTTTTGCAAGATTCAAATAAGAACGATTTAGCAATTGTTTTGGAACAATCTCGTTAGAATACTTCTGAACAATACAAATCTCAACAAATTGCTATAAATGAAATAGATTCTTGATTACATTCTCGTAAATCTTCCTATTAATCTTTCTATTAATTATATCTCTAATATTCTATTAGTCTCTTCTGATATAGCTATTCTTTCTCATTGGAAAGCAAAAAAACATAATTATCCAGGTTTAACTAGAATAGCTAGGGATTTCCTCTGTATTCCAATAACAGGAGTTAGTGTAAAACGAATATTCATTTATACTCGTGATTTATATTCATATCGATATAAACAACTTACTCCAAAAACTATTCATAATAATATTTTCCTTTTTCATCACCAACAGAAATTACAAAAGGAGACTCCAAATAGAGATAAATGCTATTATACATCCCAGGATATTATACAAATTACTGAAGAATCTATGGCTTTAACTGAAAAGAAAATCGAAGTTGAAATTGCAAATTTACAAGACAAAATTGATTTTAAGATTAAATAATTTAATTATTAAAATCAAAAGAATTATATTAGTGATAAAGAATCATATACAAATACTATACATATAGTACAAAAGGAATTTCGAAAATATTGTTAACTATAAAAAAATATACTATTAATCAGGATATTACAGCATCTTTTTCAAATTGATTACGAAATCGAGTAAGGTATATCAAATTAAATAAATAAAAGATTGGAAAATAAAGATTTAACAATTTATGATGATTTATATATTATTATAGAAAATCAAGCTATACAACCTGATTTACCAAGCTATAATTCGAAAAGACAACGAGTTAAAGATAATGAGATTATAATTAATAGATTTAATAGAGAAAGGAGTCAAACACAGTTTCATAATATATTTAATAAATATAGATAGTTTCCTGAATTAAGAATTAAAGAATATTCTATTAATCTTTCTATTAATCTTAAACAATACATTTTATAATATTAATTACTATCTATTACCCACTGAATTACCTATTACCCATTGGGTTATTCATTACCCATTGGATTATGAGTAACCCATAGTATTTTGGATTACCTATAGATAATGGGATGGGTTTTTAGAAATCCTATTTACCCATTGGGTACTTAATAAGGTGTATTACCCACCCATTAGGACCATCACCCAGTGGGTGGGGCCCCACCCACTGGGTTTTCTACGCAGACTAATAGGGATTAGTCCGCATATGACTCTGTCAAGTCCATATATATATATATTATATCTTTATATAGAACTTAATAATATCAAGGCTTTTCTATTAACTCATATATAATCTTTTAACAATTGCTATAATAAAGACAGTTTTTATTATCAAGTTAAATGAAAATATTATTTAACTTTTTAGTAATTTGCTAAAAATCTTTGTGTTTATGAAAATGTTATTATCACTTTTCATATAGCAAATCTAAACAATCTAGACCCACTCGTCTAAATAGGTTTCAAAAGATTTATTGTGTTTGATCCTATTGATCCTTTATTAGTTGTTGGATTGACTTAGTTAGGGGGTGTTTTGAGTTCAATTGTATATATAATTCATGTCTGCCCTTTTGTACAAAGGGGCATTGCTAAGCTATATACACGTTCTCCCTCACTTATATACTTCGTGCGTATGTGGGGTAGAACGTGACATGTTCTCAGTCACGTGTTCCGACATTAGTACTTATACTAAACATATTAAGCACATCTTTGAAACAAAATCAAGGCAAATCTAAAAAGCTTTATTAATTAACCATTTGTTCTAAAAGGATTTATTTTAATTCAATAGTAAAGGTTAGGTTATTCTGTTTGTGATTATAGACTAATCGTCTTAAGTGGGAGGTATTGTCATAATATCAACTATATATTTTGTAGTTGCCTTTGTACCTCAGATACAGATCACTAGCGTGCCCTATTTCCTATAAGTAGGGTTTTACCCTTTCATAGCTCTTCTACTCTTATGGTACAATATAAATCTTTACTCGTACCCTGACACACAGATTATTTAGTATTATTTTAAAATAATCCATTCCTTTCCCATTTCAAAATATACTAAATTTATTAAAATATAGATTATTCAATGGAATCCGCGATTTGATATTCAAATATGAATTCAAAATCTGCTTTCAAAAAGCATAGAATATTCAGCGGATTCAGCGCGGTTTTGTATATCCAAACTAGCCCTAAGGCTCGCTGTACTTTCGCAAGGCCTCAACCAACACTATAATCTGAATGTGTGTGTTTCTTTGCATACAATTTTACATTTGAATGTCGAAGCTCTGTCAAGGAAGTGAGCAGGAGTTTTGCTACTTATATGCATTTTTATAGGAAGATTCGCGAAAGGGGGTGCGGATTAAAGATATAATGTCAGATGTGTAATTGGCTTTAAAAGGTATAAGGTTATATAAGATCCCAAGCTCCCTCCTCGCTCATTTGTTTGCGATACGAAGCTCATTTGTATTGAAACAGAAGCTTTCACGGCTTGAGATATACATGACAGCCAAGCGGAACATGTTAGTGGAGGTTTCAAGTGGGCTGCCCAGACGATTGTTGAACTTTGGCATTATGGAATCCCAACTTCTGCGAATTTCATGGAAGGGTTTCCACAGGAATACCTTTGGCAGTGCGGCAGGCCAATGTTGGTATCGCCCAAAGCCCTATTTCAACAGAAATAATTGGCAGAATGTCAAGCAAAAATATATCAAATGTCTATTGTGGACGTCTGTTATATTATAGAGAAGTTCAATGAATATGGGAGTCATAGCGGAAGCTTTCCTTGAACTGTATCACTTTCGATAATTTTCCACTCTATCTTCAGTCCGTCGAGTCTATCATTTCCGGATCGCACGCAGGTCTTTGCGTGTCAATGTGGCTAGTGCTTGAAGTCGGGTTTCCAAGAAGCTTTCGGTACAGATTCTCTCCATGTCCGCAAAGTTTCTAAATCGACCGCCATCTCCTTACTCATCTGCTTGATCCGTATAGTGACTTTTCTTCTCTATCTTTCTATAGCAGTTGTTTTTTTTGTAAAGTTAAGTCTGTTGACTGTCCTTCCCATAACATATTCTGCAAATTTCTGTGGAAATGAACCACTTCCGATATTCTTTAATTTAAACGTCTCGCCTCTATTTCCGATGTTAAATTTCTCCCATGGGCTAGCAAACGATCCTGAGCGTAGGAACTTTTTCAAGATTCTTCAAAGTTTTACCTGCTGGTGTAAATACGTTTTGTTTGCCTCATCAAAATCACGCTAATGCAAGGTCACTGAATTGATTCTAACATGTTTTAGGCAGTCAGCATGCTTAAACCCCTTCTGAACACGAAAGACTGAAATTCTGAGAATCATCACTAAGATAGTGAGCTGATATCAATATCTTATCCCTTCAAGGGCTAGTTATTGTGAACATGTTATTCTTCCAACAACAAACAGGCCATAAATTTGACCAAATTCTCAAACACAAGTCAAAAGCCATATGACACAGGAACCAAAATGACCGTTCAGTTTTGAAATTCCCAATTCTTGTGTCGGTCAACAAAGTCAAGTAAAGCCCTTCCCACCTCATTCGGATGCTTTGCACTCAAG
Source organism: Botryotinia narcissicola (assembly GCA_004786225.1). Lineage (NCBI taxonomy): Eukaryota > Fungi > Ascomycota > Leotiomycetes > Helotiales > Sclerotiniaceae > Botryotinia > Botryotinia narcissicola. The sequence goes on along the minus strand of PQXJ01000791.1, from coordinate 4,835 downwards.
AAATGAGCACCTCCCTCCACAGTGAGTAGCTCCTTACTGGCAGCATTAACAAACAACTTGATCTCTTCTTTGGCATTTGATAGACTGTACACGGCATCTGACGTTCCATGTAACCAAAGGATTGGACAACGCACATCTGACAAGCGGCCATGCAATCCGTCACGCTCCCTGAGATTTATGGCCGCCATTAGAATTCTTCTCCTACCTTCATCCCCGCGGTATGTTTCTTTGATTGTTTTTATCCAAAATTCTCGGATATCATGATAACAATCATTGAATCCTATATTGACCAAAAGATTGCAATATTCATCATCTGGCTCGAAATCCTCAGTCAAAAAATTGGGATCGGCTGTGCTTTGTCTGATAATTTGACTTAATGCGGCTGAAGCATCCCAACAACCAAGAGAGCGTGTTCTTTCGGACTCATAGTCCATGGATGTTCCCAGAGGAATGACACCCTGTATTCGGTTGGGTGCAAAGAGAGCCATGCGAATAGTCAACCAACCACCTTGCGAAGTACCGAGAACGAAGGCATTCTCAATGGAGAGCGCGTCCATTGTCTGTATATTCGCTATTGCCGTATCCCAGCTTGAAAAGTATTAGTCTTCGTCTCGCAATACATTGATACCGCGATGTGAAGACATCCAATGATACAGAAGGGGAAGGAAAGAAATAAATGCGCGACAAGGAAAATTGAACACACTAAGTCCAATTCTTTGTTTTGGTTCTCGTTCGTCCATGACCCAATGGCTCAATAGCCACGAGGTTCATTGCTCTATTAAGTTCTTCGTTCTCGAATTGTTGACGATAGAGTTCCGCTGATGTTGTAAATGAATTGACAAGAATAAGAGTTGGCTTTGAGGGATCGTAAATCGTGGGCATTTGATAGCTTTGAGTTTAGTATCAGTTTTAATTCTGCGTGACGTGTATAAAAAATTTAAGCAAGTGAGATTGTTCCGACATACCCTACTTCTATTCCTCCCAAATGGGGTACCTGGATAGTTTTTGTTCCCGTCATGATTTATTCTACACCTACTAATGAAAACAAACAGTAGCAAAGTCCAAGTCTTCAATGGTTCCCTTCTTATAGATACGCAATCGAGTTCATCTAACGAAACCAATAATGCGATGCAAATCTGAGCATCTAGATGCAGCTAGTACGTGTCATTCAGCTGACAGCGACTAAGAACATTAGTGGCTATCTGATCGATGAGTTCATGAATCTCACTTGCCAAGGATAATCTTGGCCGAGGTATTACTGCGAATAGCCAAATTGCAGTTGGCCCGAGTGGGAAGAGAAAATGAATTTGCCTAAAGCTTTTACGGAGTAAGCTTCTGATCTACAATCGATCTATTGTGGTATATCCAAGCCATAACTCCGCGCTGCAAATGCCATTGGTAAACAGATATAAACTTGGACTTGCGCCAAAGCCCATATACCAATCTAACCCAATACGCCCCGGAATACAAGAACCGGCCGATCGTAATTCTATTGTGAATCCAAGCATTGGCAGTCCCCAACATCACCTCCAGTTTTCATCCCACTGAGCAAAGAATGGCACTTCGTTGAAACCCGATCATCACTCGCACACTGCATGAGTAAACCCCATACTCTTTCGACGGCGAATCCGAATGAAGGATTGTCAGGCGAATCATTTTCTTTCACAAACCTTGAATCATGACTCCATCCACTTTCGCTAGTTATTGTAGACAACAGATCCTCATATATGCCTCGACTAATTCCGCGGATTCGTCTAGCTGATGCGATAAATTGTCCTTTGTATGACAAAAGGATTTTGGTGGAGTCGGTACAACTGAATCCGTAGATATTTTCGTACAGACTTGGGACCATAGCCCAGTCGTCAGTCCATCCAAATCGGTCACCACAGTTGTTACAAGAACAAGTGGATTCAGTAAACCCAAGACTCAACATCCCTGTTTGCGGTACTAAGTACTAATCAATTCGTGGTATGAGCTCCCGGATGTTATGAGCATGAGCCTGAATAAACATAGTTTGTGCTGCCAAATCATTCCAATGAGTAACGATATGACTAAGGTACGTTCCTCCTTCGCGACCAAGATTGGGAAGGCGCTCAACAATCTCAGCACCTGTAGAGTTCTTCAACATTGACAATGACACGGTGGGGTCTTTAGTGTATATAAGAACACGTGTATTACGTGAGGATAAGTATGGTGTTGATTTGATAGCCTTTAATATCCTTGCGATCGACTCAGGTGTTTCCTTGTAAGCGCTGATGACAATATCAAAGGACGATGATACTGGCGTATACAAACTGTCTATTGAGGAGATCGGGCCGGGTTGTAACCTGAATAGTTGAGATAGGGATAATGCATACAAAGCAACTATAGCCACGGTAGTGAACGAGATTTTTAAGACAAAAAAAGGTATCCTTTTGGGAGTTGGACTCGGTGCTGTATTGAATAATTGACAGTGGAGACGGCGTTGAATATATCCCAAAATGTTATCGAGGAAAATGTCAATTTTGGAATATCCAATGAGACAATATATCGCTAGAAAATAGGAAGTGAATTGGATCCAAGATACCACAGATATCGGCCCAAATGCCAATGATATTATCAAGACAAGAATGCCAGAAAGTCCGGATATGACGACATTTGAAATGGCAAAAGGTGTTCTGGCGTCCAGATACTTACCGGCTGAGAAAGAAGTTGGGGTATATGCGAGCATACTGGTGCCAGAAAGTCCTGCAGCAACCACGGTTACAGAGGAAATGGAAAACAGAGCTAGAGTGCCTGGCTCCGAATAGAACTCTAATATATTGCGCTCTTGAGCATAGGCCAGAAAGCCACTCACGAGGAGTCCAAAAGTTGTGGTCATCAAGATGTAAATATGATAAGATGATGATATTTGATCTCCATGATCATTCATCTTGTGAGATGCCATTACGAAAAAAGCTCTAGAGAGGCCAGTCATAGTAAAAGCTCCAAGACCACAAATAATTCCTGGAATAGTGAGACGATACTCATTATAAAGGATTAAGGTTGCGAATACTGCGATGCCGACTGTTTCGAGAGATAGGCGCTTGGAAGAACGCGACTGCGCAATGAAAATGAAGAGAGTGAGAGATTCTATCAGGTGAATCAGGGGCTGAAATTTGTTAGCTTTGTAATGACTTTTTGGTAGAAATCACTCACGAAGAGCATAATCAAGACGGGGAGACTTGACATATGCATAAGCGCCTCCATCAGTAACGGTAAAGCAACTGCGGAAGTTAAGGAGGCAGGTATCATCCAGAACCATAATTGAGTTCGCTGGAAGCCTTTCGCAGTAGACTGAACATTGATCCGAGATTCATGGCTTGATATGATAATAGATGTAAACAACCACAGACCAAAGTAGAATGTAGAGATTGTGAGAGCTGGATGATGATTAGTTGTTGCGCCGGCAATAAATGAATGCTGTCATACGGTAATCTATCTTTGGATTAGCACCATTAAAGATCATTGTTGTTCTCGAAATACTTACGGAATCCTCTCTGTAACAACAGAAGCTTATTTGCATATATTGAGATCGATGAAGAAAATATCCAGAAGCTAGGGTGTGGTAACACGTCAGCTCTCACATCTCTAATCCCATGGATGGACAAAGATATATATCACGATCATATGCATGATGTGAATACTATCATATGCGCAAACTTACACTGCTTTTCCCCAACTCAGGTTCTCAATGTCATTACTAGACTCGAAATCGCACGTGTTGAGACTAAGGGCTCGTTTGATTGCAAAATCCGCGCTGAATCCGCTGAAATAATCCGCTCTTTGTGCCACCACGGATTCCGTGGTGGCAATAATCCGCTTCAAAAAAAGCGGATTATTGATTTGTGGTTTTATGGTTTGTATGTCAAATCCGCTAAATAATCTGTAGTTTTTCTAGAATATTCAATTTAAACTTTAATTCGATATTAAAAACCTATATTTAATATTAGGAATTATGTAAAAAGCTTTTATGAATAGTGATCTTGAAAAAGTGTTTAGAATTGCAAAAGAAACACATTTTGATTTTATCTTTCTTCTTTCTTTTCTTTTCAGAGAAAGAACCTATTTTAAAGTTTTTTTGAAGCTATTTTTTATAATTGTTTTAATTGCCAATGATGCAATCACTACTCAGAACACCTTGAAAATGTCTAGGAAGTCGAAAACTATTGATGACTATTGCAATCGAAAGTTTATATCTATACGAAAAAGAGGTAGAAGCCCCTTAAGTAGAACTCGAAGCCTTTCTCCCCCAATTCGTTATTCTAAACGAAAGCCTAAATCTATAGCAAAAGCAAGCGAATCTCAAAGCCAACTTCGAGATCGTGATACCTCCCCCTTTTCTTCCATTAGAGATCCATTATCCAGCTCTTTCTACAGTGACAATACCACTTTCAATCAAAAGAAAGTATCCTCTTCAAAAAAGAAGAGCTATACACAGGTATTTTATTCAAATAAAGTTTATTTCAATTATATTAATTTATAATATATAGCAGGATTCCGAAGCTAATGAGATGCTCTCTACAAATATCAATATAGATAATAATAAGAACGATGACAATGAGAGAGATAACGATAATAGCTACATCACTAATCAAAATCCAAAACATAATATTTATAGTAATTCAAAGAGTAAAGAGAGTCTCTTTACTAACACTATTAAAAAAAAGAATAAATCAATGAATCCGGAAACTGAAATTAAAGATATTTTAAAGAAATCTATAAATCAGTTCAAATAAAAATCTTACGAAAAGCTTTTTTTAAGCTTAATACAAATTCATTTATAAAAAACTAATCAATAACCAGATTAATTTATT
>PQXJ01000790.1:0-10173 GCA_004786225.1 Botryotinia narcissicola | reverse complement strand
TTTTCTTTTCTTTTCTTTTCTTTTCTTTTCTTTTCGGTTTACCAAAATAGCAGCAGCAAAAATAGAGATAAAAAGTACACGTTTTTCACGAGTAAAACGTAATTTTTGATACAAGTACAACCTTTGCATCTTCCTTGATTCTCTCTTTGATACTCCCTACCAAGATTCAGGATACCTATCTCCTTTCGAAGATCGTTACGCCTATGCAATATAGCAGATTTGGTTTCCATAACCCTTCTGCGAGATAGTTTTCCTTGGAAGTACCAATTTTCCCTAAACTCCTCGCCTCAAATTGAAATATAATGCACGAATACCTCCCCTCAAAATTAATAATCATCTCCTCTACCTCCATCCTCTCTATCATCATCATCATCCTCTCCATTCTCAAAGTACTGCTCCGCATCTTAATCTCCTCCCATTTCCTCCTCATCATCCTCATAATCATTATCTTGCTCCTCCTCAATTTCTTCCTCTCCCAAATCCTCTTCTCCCTCTGCCCCATCCACCCCCGTCGCCTGTTGAATCTTCTCCAACAGCGCTCGAGTCTTCTCCGAAGGATCTTCCTCTCCCATCGCCGCCAACGCAGCATTATCCTTTGCCGTCTTCGCTTCCTCCTCTCCACTCAACACGGACCATAACTCCTGCGGATAAAACTCCTTGTTTAAATTCATCCCGCTCACTAAAGGTATCGCTCGCTTTTTTCGCTGATACTTCATGCTGTATGTTTCGACGCCGAGGAAGGGATCGAAATCCGCTTTTGTTTGTCGGCCGTATTGTTCGTTGAATTGCTTTTCTCCAAAGGTTCGGACGGGCGCATCGGTGTCGCGTTTGGTAGAGTGCGTGTAGAGGGGTCCGCGGTGGATTTTGTCGCGGAGCGTGCGGTAATATTTTACTTGCGTGCGTTCTTGGGGGGTGAGAGGGGATGGTCGTTTGAGGTTGGGATGCCGCTGAAAATGTGTGTAAGTAGTTATTTTTCTTGTATGAGCGCATCAAAATTCCAGGATACATATTGGATATAGGATAAGGCTCCAAAGACTTGGAGAAGGTGTCATGGAACGTACTGGGTAATCTTCACTTGGTGTGAAGTCTAATTTCAAGGTAGCATCGTGCTCCCAGGTTGCGCCTTTTATACCGCCTCCTCTGGCACCTCCTCTTCCTCCACGAAAGGCCATCCTATATTAGATTCCTAAATCCTTGTGACGATTGGCGATTGACGGTTGTCGAGTTTCGATGATTCGCAACAAGGCAGGATGTGTTTTGAGTAGCACCTGGTTTGTGGTGATATATTGTGCTTCAATTGACGTGAAATGTTTGCGCAAGTGATATTGAGGATATACGCGAATGCAATGATAATCCAAAGATTGCAAGTTGCTTGAATAACTTTGCGCGTCACTTTTTGTAAAAAAATTAAAAATTGGGGGACGATGGGAATTTAGTCTTAGCTAACCTTAGATATTATTCCCCAAGATTTTCTGCCATTTTAAAAAGGGCGGTGAAACTAACTAAAATGGCGGGGTGCTGCTGGTGTAAGCTGTATCTACCTAAATACAATCTTCTTGAACGCTATACCATTAATATCTAATCATCGATAACACTCTTTCTTTTTCTACATTAATCTTCTATTCTAATTTCGAACAATTCACAGATTTCAAAATCCTGGGAAGATCTCTCTCAGATTCAAACATCACTGTGCAATATACAATCATTGAATAACACAACGGCTCAGAAACATATTGTCCAAAATGGATATAGACGATACCCCCATATTCAAATTGGAGGAGCTTGAAGCTCATCTCCAGGATTTGGTAAATTCTCCAGATACCCCAATCGATACCAAGCTTTTTGATGCCGTAGAGCTGCAACTTACAGGTATGTGCTGTCTTCTACTTTACATACTAGAAGAGCTTTATAGCAAGCTGTCGTGCTCCACAATCTTCACGGCTTCTAATCTCCTTTTAGAATATAACATCTCTCCTCTGATCCCGAAGCTACTTCCTACCATTACTCAGATCCTCCTTACCACACAACAAGACCCTACAGTACTCGCCAGCTTATCCGTAAAGTTATTACAGCCCATCACATTTCCCCAGGCTCTCCAGTTGGCTTCCGAAGACGCTTTGATTCTCGCACTTCGATCTCCCATACCTGCTGCGAATATTCTTGCCATAACAATTATTCAAAAGGCCACCAAAAGTCCCGCAGATGTAGTAAATCTATCTGGTATGAGAGGAGTGGTTGAGAATTATATCCGAACATGGCTTAGCAGCCCTCATGTCGGAGTTGGAGAGAAAGCTACGCAAGTGCTAGGAGAGCTTTTGGATGTTGACTCTGTTCGAGAATTGACACATATCACAAATGGAGTAGGAAATATGGATATTGGTTCTCAGCGACCACCTGGACAAGGAGCGCTCTGGCGAAGAATATTCCAAGACGTCGAAATCTACGAATTACTCTTCTCGCTTTGTAGCTTGAAGACTATTGGAAAAGGTGATGGCCAATTGGATGAGAAACAAAAGACACTCGCTCAAGCTCGTTTATTGAGAATTCTTCCTCATTTGGTAACTGTGGGTTTTGATTACCTCACCCGTCCAACATTGAGCCAAGTCGACAAGGAGTATATATCGACACAGGACGATGGGAAACTCGGGCTACTCTATTTCGCAGCAATGGAAATGGTGGATAAAGAAGACCTGCTTATGCACATGACGCTGACTATTTTCTTTTTGGAATTACTGGAGTCACTGAGTACTGTGGAATGGTTCTTCGGCCCGAGACAAACTTATGTTGCTGAAATGATAAGGAAAGCTATGGAGTCAGACGTGGAGTTGCGTCAATCGATTGAGGGTGTGACTCTATCGCCAGAATCAACCTCACAAACGAAAGAATTGATAAGTTCTTTAAAGCTACTATTTTAGATGTGGTGTTAGTTAATCAAGCCATACCCTTTGATTTCAACAGCATATAGAGTTTACAGCTCGGATCGTTGCGTTGAAAACCTTAATAGTATATCTCCGGTTTCTCCCGTGTGTAACCCGTGGTTAAGGGGGCATCGCTAGAGAATCATTGACTAATGACATGATATAAAAATGGTCATATTGGTAATGGAATAGTCGAAGAAACTACCTCCAAAAAATCGGCAACAGCAAAATTGCAGGTTGCATAGCTTTGGTTTCTTGGTGCTGCATCTAATCATAACGTTGGCTTGCGGTTGATACCGTTGATGTCAATATTCCAAGCATTAGCTGAAAGTTGTAGAAGAGAAAATGAACATTTTACATTGCCTTCAATATTACTACCTTTCTACATACTATGTTCGTACATGATCTTGTCAATACATTCAATATTTAACTGTTTTTACATCTGAATTCAGCCTTATTGTATTAGTTCTCGAAATAGCAACACAACTTCCACCCATGATTATGTATTTGATTTGCTATTAATTTTTAAGACTTGTTAGTGTTGTTAAGTTACTCTACAAAGTTGTCCAATATGAAAAAAGAAACTGCACTACAACTCTACTATTGTATCCAAGTTTAGAAGTGTATACTTCGTACAATCTTTCTTGGCCCAAATCAATCAATACGAAGCAATTTCGAAGACTCTCTAGAATTGCACCGGCGCTCCTATTAAAGTTTTTGGAAATATCTTTATCCAATGGGTCTGGGTTCAAGATGAGCAACAGGCATCATTCACGTAATCTGGGATGGCTCGGACGGTAAGAGGGAAAAAAAGAGAAGTGGGTGTGGTGGCCATGTGGGTTTGGTGAACTCCCAAGAATATCAATGCTTTGATAGAGTTTTGATAGGGATGATAGATGTTGAATGGACGATCCTGTTGATCAATTTTAAGCTTGATTCGACAGCGTGAAATGTTGGGGAATCAGCACAGTTAGTTTTCAGATACTGTACATCTCTGGGTATGTATGGTGCTTTCGTATTTTTGGGTGATAGACTCCTATTTATCTCTTCTCCATGATATTTAGTTTAGATTATCAAACCTCGGCATGATCGAATATTTTACAGGTATCATCATAAGTGCTTACCTGTCAAGGGGGCCCTTAGCGGCGCAGTACAGTTATGGGACTTTGTCTAGGCGTGTAGAAATTTTACTCTCTCAAGAATCCTTCACCCCATCTTTCTTTTTAGGCAACGGGTGCTCCTTGTTCAGGCTGGGTGTTACATCAATTGATACCAATGTAACTAATCTCTTCATTCTGCTATTTGCTGACATTTTTTGGGTGCTTAAGATTACCCAACCATGAGCCAACATTGGAATTAGATTGTGTTAGTGGATCCTTTTTAGAAAAGACAAGCTTTTATCTGATTTGTGGACCTATCGTAAGGATGAATAGACACGGCCCACGAGTCGGTGATAGCGGTCGGATCGCTTAGTTTTGGATCCTGTTCCTGACTAGTCATCTATCAAGACTCAAGAGACGAGATATCGGGATCTAAAGAAGGGTTTTTTTTTGGATGAAATCGAATGAGCGTCTAGATAAAGTACACATCCATTATGTACCCCTTGAACTTATATGATCTTGAAGCAAAAGTCGAATCATTTTGACTTTTTGAAGTCAAGAATGAAGGATAGGATTCTAGACTTTAGTGTTAGTAGTATACATGACACATTTGAATATGACCCGATGATTCGGACCAACTTTATGTGAGAACGTTATACCGATCTTACTTTTTATCAATATTGGGGAAATTATCACAGTGTTCAATCCCCACTCCCACAACCAATTGTTTATCCTTATGAAGTAACCATTGCGCGCAAAGTGGATTGAGGGGCCGGCCGAATTGATGCTTAAAGCACAATTGCCCCTCGGGTAAATCAGCCGAAGAAGCTACTCCGTTCCTGCAGAATCACCCTGGGACGGGCTTATTCCCATAAGTGAACTCAATTCATCCTTCTCATTGGCTATTCGAACCTCAAACCCTCCGCGCTACCTTGATTTATTTACCTTTCGGGAAATTACCTGCCAAGAGTGCCTTGGACGGTCTTCCCTTTCGTTCTTTGCATATTTCGCGAGTTGTATCATGGCTGTCATTGGATACCTCACATGCAATTCGACAATATCTGAGCATCATTTAGCCAGAAGTCGTTGTGCAACCCCTGGTTCACGATGAACCGTTCGATTTTGGTCTCGACAATGACGGGATTAGGAGAAATGTTACATATCCCTGTTATATTCAGTTCCTTTTTCTTTTTCTTCCTCTCTTCTCCCTCTCTTTTTTGAATTCTAGACATCAAGCTTCTCATCAACCGGTGACCTTCGTACCGTGCAAACATTTGTTTGCGTCCTGTCTTTGACAACCAAACCAGTCCAATCACATTCTTTACCTGGCTTCGGCCTCTTGAAACTTTCATTTTTGCGTATATACTTAATATCCTTTTAATAATGTCTTCATCGAAGTTTTTCACCGTGGCTGCGGCTACTTTTGCACTCATTGCTCCTGCTGCCGCTCTCTATGATGCATCGTCACCTGCAAATTTGGCTTTGTATTGGGTATGGCTTACAAGTAGATTCAAAGTACTATTGCTGACTATGACGATAGGGTTCCGGACCATCTCAAACCAATCTTTCATATTACTGCGAACAATCTACAGTGGACATCATTCCATTGGCTTTTATGAATGTTTTCCCAGCACAAGGTGATGGTTATCCAGCTGAGAACTTTGGTAACGCTTGTTATGGTCAGCCAATCTTCACACCAGGTCCAGGTTATCCATTGGGGGATGTAGACACTTCGAAAGATCAACTTTATGTTCAATGTCCAGGCATTCAAGAGTGAATTCCTTACTGTCAATCGTTGGGAAAGAAAATATTACTTTCTCTTGGAGGAGCCTCCAACACTTATCAACTCACAGGTGCAGCTGATGGAGAATACTTCGCCGATTTCTTATGGGGAAGTTATGGACCTTTCAAACAATCTTGGGTGGATGCTGGTGGAATTAGACCAATGGATGGTGGTTACTATGGAACTGATCCTAGTGTTCATATTGATATCGATGGATTTGATTTCGATATCGAGTTTGGTCCTACTGGTAAGATAGAGTACCAAAATGACTCGTATGATAACATGACTGACATTCCTCAGATTACTCCGAAGGTTACATCGCCATGATCAACAGACTCCGAGAACATTTCGCCGAGAACTCATCGAAGAAATATTTCATTTCAGGAGCTCCACAATGTCCATTGCCAGAGCCAAATATGGGAGCCATTATTGCTGGTGCCCAATTTGATCTTCTGTGGATTCAATTTTACAACAATGCCGCAGCTCAATGCACAGCTCGTCAATGGGCCGACAACTATGCTTTAACTGGACAAGAAGACTCTCTATCATTTACCTATGATAAATGGGTGTCAACTATTAACAGTGGTGCAAGTGCTGGTGCCTCAATCTATCTTGGTCTTCTCGGTTCTCCCTTGGCAGGAACCGCATCTGACTACATTTCTCCACTCGAGGCTCAAAGCTTGATTGAATCTTATCACTACAAACCTCAATTTGGAGGTGTCATGATTTGGGAGGCTACATATTTTCAAGAAAATACAGATGCGGAATTTAACGGAGATTCTTATTACGGATTTATTAAGTCTTGTTTGGATCCCTACGCACCACCTCCTCCCACTTCGACATCTTCGATTGTTCACAGTACTACTATCAGTAGTTCTAGCTCCACTTCAGAAGTTTCTATTACTTCTAGTGTTCCAACATCGACTGAATCATCTGCTGCTGCTAGTAGCACTGTGATCTCGTTCTCAACCACTTCGACCTCGGCTTCGGAATCTTCTGCCACACCAACTTTGGTTTCTTCAGAATCTTCGACTGCTACAACCTCGACTTTGTCAGAGATCTCAACCACTCTATCGCTTACTTCTACATCAGTTTCAGAGACCTCGGCCACCACATCCTCTTCATCATTGGAATCTTCCGCTGCAGAATCCTCGACTTCTTCTGAAGTTTTGCCAACTCAAGCATCATCTGGCTACACCATTCCAGTATACTCTCACAATGCCACATCTTCTTTGACCCATTTGCAAGTCCATTCCTCGAAGCCAGCTGGAAGTGGCACATTGCCAGTTCATTCTTCAAAGCCCACTGGTAGCTACACTTTCACCGGATATTCTTCCAAATCTACAAGCATTGCAACAGGCTACACCTCGAAGTCTCACTCCGCTAAGCCATCTTCCGGTCATACTTCAGTGTACTCCTTTAATTCTACTACTAGTGGAAGTGTTCATTCGTCCAAGCCATATCATACCAAGTCCTCTGTATTTGGTACTGGAGCATCCACCAAGCCATATCATACCAAGTCTTCTGTAGTTGGTACTGCAGCATCCATCAAGCCATACCCTACCAAGTCTTCCGTTGTTGGTACCGGTCAATCTAGCAAACCACGCCCTACCAAATCACTTGGAACAGGTGTTAAATCTTGCAAGAGTAGATCCAAGACTAAGACCAAGACCAAGACCAAGACATCATCTGCAGGCCCATCAGGATTTCCGGGATCCACTTCTTCCATCGTTATCTCATCTACTGCTCCATATGGAAACAGTACCTACAGTCACTCAGAAACTACTCGAGCTTCTACCGCCATATCTTCAGTCGAGGGAATCACTGTATCTTCAGGTACCGCCACCGAAACTGGACCTGCATTTAGCGCAACCGAATCAACCGTGATAGGATCTTCGACGACTGGTACTAGTGAGCTCTCAACTGGATCTACTACCAACAGCGGATCTGTAACCTCAGCAACTGGTTCTGTCTCCGCTAGTGGATCTATTTCATCCGGTACTGGTTCAATAACTTCGGCTGTTCAGTATACTACTTCGACAGCCTATGTTACTACAGTCTATACCATTACTTCTTGTGCCGCAACAGTTACTGACTGCCCAGGAAGAATTGGATCTGTAACCACTGAAACTCTTTCCTCTTACACTACTGTCTGCCCTGTCACTGCCACTGCCACCTCGACATCATCTGCTGAAGGAATTTCCGTATCTTCAAAACTATCTTCGGCTCCAGGAGTTACTGCATCGCAAACATCATCCTCTTCCGCTCAAGGACTTATTACATCCACATCTCCAGTATTCTCATCTTCGGCCCAAGGAAGTGCTACATCGCCAATTACTTCAATTGTCCAATACGCCACCTCTACAGCTTACGTAACCTCTGTTTATACCATCACATCTTGCCCAGCCACCGTAATCGATTGCCCAGGAAGAATTGGTTCCGTAACCACCGAGACAATTTCTTCTTACACTACCGTTTGCCCTGTAACTGTAACTTGTTGAAATAGTGGTATTGTTAGCTCGACATCTTCCTCCACCGGAGTACCCGTTCCAACCACAATAGTTACTTCATATGGAACTTCAACTGTCTACCATACATCTGTTTATACTATCACCTCATGTGCCCCAAGTGTAACAGATTGTCCAGCTAGATCTGGCCAAGTCACAACTGAGACTATCTCATCATACACTTCCGTGTATCCAATCACTGTTTCTAGCGCTCCTGTCAATCTACCTACCTCTGGCGCCTCTTCTGCTGCTGGAATCGAGACCTCAGTACCAGCTGTCAAGATCTCTTCCACTGCCGCCGTTTTCAGTTCGGCTCCTTCAGTTGGAGCTTCATCTATCGCCGATGTATCGTCAGCAATTCCAACCAAGGGGGCTTCTTCCGCCGCTGGCATCGTAACATCAGTCCCAGTCATCGGAGCATCCTCATCCGTTGCTAATCCCGAAGCCGCATCCCCAACAAGCGTCTACACAACCCTAATCTCCACTCTAATCAATTCCCAAACCACCACCATCTCCGCCATCATCGCTCCTTCAGTCATCACCGTCGTCCCCGTTGCAATTTCATCCCCATCTCCCGCCACCAGCATCGCACCGCCATACAGCGTGGCGCCACCTTACGGTGCTGGAAATGGTACCTTGATTGCCACTGGTACCGCATCGTCGATCACCAGAGTGCCAAAACCAAGTTCGTACGTGGTTAAAGCTGAAGGCGCGAGCACCAGCGCAAAGAGTGGAAGCGTGACGACGCAGACGCCGGTGGCGAGTCCAAGCGCGGTTACTTTTGAGGGAGCTGCGGAGAAATTGGTTAAGGGGATGGGTATGTGGGTTGCTGTGGGTATGACGGCTTTGGTTTTTTTGATTTAGGGTTTATAATTTGGGTTAGTTTATGATAATAGGGGGTTTATATGTGTATGTATGTACGTGTGTATGTAAGATAGGATAATTTTCTTGGAGGGGGAGCGGACGTATTTATGATGAAAAAAATTCATTTTATTGATTATTCTTTTGTATGTAGTTTTATTCTGAAGTGTTAGTTATGATATATGATAGATTATTCTATCTTCTTTATTTCTTGTAGGTTTCTTACATTCATATTCTTTTAATTTCTATTATGTATATGATATCTTATTCTCATTAACGTATCACTTTGTAAACAATAATAGTGGAAAGAATAAAATCATTTTGATGGAGTTTGTGTTGAGTGGAAAGGGGTTTGTGAGGAAATTACCATGTGTTTTTCACATTGTATTGATCTGTGTACTGGATAAAATCTAAAAATTGAATGATTATGGAGAACGAAGGGGTTAGAGAAATCTTGTAGTTGAGAGTATTTTGGAATTATGAAATTAGTTTGAAGGAGAATGTAATGAGAATCTTTAGATCGATTTGATTCTCGGAAGGATGGGTTGGAGGTAATGTAGATGGGAGATGAGAATTGAGAGGAGGAAGAGAAGGTAAAAGGACGGGAGTAATTGGAATGAAGTGAAGGGAAAGGGGAAGGGGTGAGGATAGACAATGGATAATAGATCATTGGTGGATGGTGGATGGTGGATGGTAAAGGTAGCGATCGAAATGGAAATCAAAATGAATATTCTATTGCGAGTTAAACTCCAGCAAATAACGGCTGTGAAGGCTTTGGTTGAATAGATGAGGTCCCTGTGGTAGCAGAATCCGTGGTTAACAGAGTGATCACTTTGTTAATTATAGTAAAATCTTTAGATGTACTAAAAAAGGATTCTATGATATTAATATAATTAATCTAAATCTCTGTATTCTATAAAACTAGTTCTAAACAATAGGGTGTCAATGAATTTTTTAAATTTGAAAAGTTATTAAGCTTTAGTTTAAAGTAATAATTTTTGAAT
>PQXJ01000789.1:0-10255 GCA_004786225.1 Botryotinia narcissicola | reverse complement strand
ATAGTAATAATTTATAATAATAATCTTATCCTATTTAATTATTTTTGTATATCTTTAGAATTTTGTAGTATACTTTAATATCAATTTTATCTATTTAAAATTAAAGATCTTCTTTTTTGTTATCTTTAACTTATTAGAGTTTTCGAAGATCCTATGGATTTCTGTCTTGAATCCTTTGAAACTATTGAAGATGATTCTTGTGGGTTATATATGTTTCCTATTGTTATACTCGAAATAGTTGTATAGATATAGCTGAATTTATTTGCTAGCCTTATCTTTGAGGTATAATACAACTTAAATCCTTTTAGATTCCTTTTCAATAAATTTGTTTTAATTGAATCTAAAATAGATTTCGAGTTGTAATAGAAAGGTATTGAATTTCTATCAACTTTTTTAGTATTTGTTTGGTAAGGCAATCTTGAGTGTTTCATTTATAATAATCTTTTTGAGAATATTAGTTATTTCGATTTCATTGAAGTTGCTTATTGGGGTCTGTTAGCTTCTAAAAGAACTATTGGTTACTATATTGGTGATTAGTATTGAATTAGTATTTGAAGTAGAAAGGGTGCTCAAAGTGTTATGGGAATTACTTCTAAGGTTATATGGAAATATCTAGAGTTCTTTTGAAGTGGTTTAGATTAAACTTCAAGTAGAAATTCAATAAGATTGTAACTAATTGTAATTCTTGTAATTATAGTAATAAAACTAATGATTATTCTTGAGTATAAAGCTTTATATTATAATAAAACCTATTCCCTTATATAGATCTTTGTCTTACTTGAACAGCTGGAACAGCCAATCACTCCTAAAGTGTTATCGTTTTTAAGCTATCCATTATAGAATATTAATCCTATAACTTTTAGTATTCTAGTTTATTCTTTTGTTCTGGGACTAATCTCTTAGTACATTACTAATCCTAGTGAAGCCTTCTTGTTTATTATGTTTTGTTTTTTCTAGGATCTACTATCCTAGGAACTGTATTCTAGGTTTCTAGGGTATCCTATAACTAATACTATATACATGCCTAAGGCTTTCCTTGAATGCCTAGTATCCCCCGGTATACTGCAGCTGAATCACTGAGGCCTATAATACCATTATAGCCTATAAGTTAGTAATTCTACAGCCTGTTACTAATCCGTTGTAACATATATCAAGTTTACATTACAATTCTGAAAAGAACAGAATATCTAATTAAAACTCCATTAGTAATTCAAATCGAGAGTATATATAAATATCTCCGATACAAACTCCCCTTAAAGATTTACTACCCATTCAAATCCATTGGAATGGCTCTTATTACAAGAGCCATCATAGCAGAAAATTCACAATTAAATAATTAGTATCCCAACCCCTCAGAATAGCTTTAAGTAGCTATTTAAGGTTCTAAAAGCGAATCCTCAGAACAATTATTAGATATTGAAAAAACACCCCGACCTTTGGAAAGATATGGAATAGCCGAAGATGACGTGCTGCCTGTACTAACAAACCTTCTTGGTTCTGTATCCGGAACAACTGTGAATCTAGTTATGGCCGATTACTCCGTTCTGCTTATGTTAGTGAACCCCTCGGGTTCCGTACCTGGAAGAGCCACTATGGAACCTACAAATGCAAGGTTCTACCTTTCGGGTTAACCAATGGACCTACAACATATCAGAAGTATATAAATGATATCCTCTTCGACCTTCTCGATATCATTTGTACAGTATATCTAAATAATATATTAATCTATTCTAAAAACAAAAACGAGTATAAACTCTATATTCTTAAAGTTTTATCCCATTTAAAGAAGACAGGATTACAAGTAGATATTAATAAATTCTAATTTAGTATAAAATATATAAAATATCTCGGGTTTATACTTATTATAAACAATGTCGAAATTAATTTCAACAAGATATCTATTATTAAAGATTAAAAGTCCCCAATATATATTTGAGGTATACAATCTTTCCTAAGATTCTACAACTTCTACAAAAGATTCATAAAAGATTATAGTCGAATAGCCAGATTCTTAGTATTATTTATAAGGAAAGATGTTTCTTTTTTATTTAATACAAATTATATAACCAACTTTAAAAAATTAAAGAATATACTTATAAATATATTATTCCTATTTTATTATCAAATTTATCTCTTTTTAATAATTGAAATTTATATTTTAAATATAATTGTTAAAGATATTCTTTTTTAGTTATAGAATAATAAATAATAGCATTTAATTATATTTTTCACAAAAACAATACTCCCTATCAAAATAAATTATACTATTTTTGATAAAAAGATATTAATAATTATTAAAATATTTAAATATTAAAAACCCAAACTTATAGAAACTTTATACTATATCAGAGTTTTTATAGATCATAAATCCTTAGAATATTTTATAATAAAAAAAACCTTCAATCAATATTAAACTAATTAGATCAAGATCCTCTCTAACTTCTAATTTAAGATTACTTATTACTTTAAAATTAGCAATATCTATACAAATATACTCAGTTATTGCAACCAAGAAATCACTATATAGGAAAAGATTAAATCAAAATACCAAACTCAAACTCTACTCCCCAACTCTATATTGAATTCTCGAATTACAAATAACCTTAATATAAAAAGAGAGGAGATTATATTATTACTCTTTATCAATCAAAAGAAATTTAACCTTATTAACCAACTACTTTTTATTAATCAAGAATACTCTAAACTACAAAATCAATGCAACTTAACAATCAATCTCTAAAAAAAATATTTGTTACACAATGATTTATTATTATATAAGGACCAACTAGTAATATTAGATATGGACAACTTGACAACAGCGCTAGTCGATGAAATACATACTTAGATTTCTTTTGTACACCCGTGTTACAACGGATTAGTAACAGGCTGTAGAATCACTGACTTATAGGCTATAATGGTATTATAGGCCTCAGTGATTCAGCTATAGTATACCGGGGGACACTAGGTACCCAAGGGAAACCTCAGGTATATATATAATATTAATCATAGGATAATCAAGAAACCTAGAATATGGTTTTCAGGATAATAGATTCTAAGAAAGACAGAATATAATAAGCAAGAAGGCTTCACTAGAATTAATAATATTCTAAGGGATTAGCCCCAAAACAAAAGGACAAGTTAGAATAATAGAAATCATAGAACAAATATTATATAATCAAAAGCCGATCGACTGATTGATTGACTTATTAATTGACTTATTGATTGACTTATTGATCGATTTTAATATAAAGGTTTATATAGGGAATGGGTTTTATTATAATATAGAATTTTATGGTTAAGAATAATTATTAGTTTCATTATTATAGTTATTAGAATTTCAATTAATTATAATCTTATTGAATTCCTATTTAAAGTTTAATTTATATTATTTCAAGAAATTTTTAGACATTTCCATGTAACCTTAAAGGTAATTTCTATAATACTTTGAGGATTCTTTCTATTTTAAGTATTAATTTAATATCAACTTCTAGTATAACAACTAATAGTTCTTTTAGAAGCTAATAGGTTTTAGTAAGCAATTTTAATTATATCGAAATAATTGATACTCCTAAGGAAATCACTATTAATTAAATACTCAAAATTTTCTTATTAAATAAATATTAAGAAAATCAATAAAAACTTAATATCTTTTTATTACAATTCGAAATCTATTTTAGATTTAATTAAAATAGATTTATTGAAAAGAAATCTAAAAGTATTTAAACTATATTATATTTTAAAAATAAAATTAACAAATGAATTTAGTTATATTTATACAACTATTTCGAGTATGACAATAAGGAATATATATAATCTATAAAAACCATTTTTAATAGTTTTAAAAAATTCAAGATAGAAATCCGTAGGTTCTTTGGAAATTCTAA
The DNA here is from genome assembly GCA_004786225.1 of Botryotinia narcissicola. Taxonomy (NCBI): domain Eukaryota; kingdom Fungi; phylum Ascomycota; class Leotiomycetes; order Helotiales; family Sclerotiniaceae; genus Botryotinia; species Botryotinia narcissicola. Next base: position 6,371 of record PQXJ01000789.1, on the reverse strand, counting down.
TAAGTTAGAGATAGTAAAAAAGAAGATCTTTAACCTCAAACAGATAGAATTGGTATTGAAGTATACTATAAAATTCCAAAGATATACGAAAACAATTAAATAGGATAAAATCGCTATTATAAATTATTATCATAAAGAACTTAAACCAGAAGTACATTTGGAATTTGATAGAAAAAGAAAGAACAATGACTTGAATAAACTAATCAAGAATTCCATTAATACTAATAACTGTTTATACAGGTACAAACAAACCCAACGATCATACAAGCCTTAGACAAATTATAGGTAAGGGTGCTATCACAAGAATAAGAGCAGATTATATTACAATATACAAAATTATGGGAACCCTATGGAATTAGATGCCATATATTATAAAAAGGGGAATAATAATCCAAAAAAGAAATGAAGATAGGAAAACAATTTATACTTTGAATATAGAAAAGTGGGATATTAGGCAATAAATTATTAAAATAAAAAGGTAAGAGAAAGAAAGAGTAATTTCAAATCTAAATTCAGTAAAGGCTAACTTAATACTATCTTTATATCCCAGGAATATCTAATTAAGATTAAATTAATTAAAACCTTCATTATTAAGAAATTCCATAAATTATTAGATAAGCTATTATAAAACCAAGAGGATATAAATACAATAAACTTATTGGAATAGAAGTATTATTAAACTCTATTATTATTGATAACGAAAGAATATATTAAGAAAGAGATACCAACAAATTATATAATGATAAGCTGAACTACTTGCTATAATGAATTCTGCGGAATCCATTAATTAGATAAAAAAGTAACTGGATGGTTTTCTAAGAAAAGAAAGATAAGGAATCAATAATCTAATAAAACAAACAAAAAACAAGTTATCCAATAATTGAATATTATAGAACAAGTAGAATAAATATATTACAAGATTAAAATAAATGAACAAATATAATAAGTCATAATAGATTCAAAAGCTATAAGAAATTTTATTACACCAAAAACTACAAAATACTTGAAAGTTCTATTTCAAAAAAAACAGAAATTATATCAATTACAGTTAGTTAATAACTAACTAATAGAATTGGATGGAAGCGTTTCATAGGAGATACGACTAATACAAATGAACATAAACCAATATTCAGAGATTATATAGTTTAATATTATGCTATTAGGCTAATAACAGATCATTCTAGGAATGCTATAGTTGAAGGTATATAATCCTAGGATAAATTAATTACAAGAGATAGTAACCTTTGATTAGTACAAATGTAGTTAAGGAGATATACTAGAGGTGTTTGTAAGATGTAATATGTATTAAGGGAAGTTGAATGCGAATAATTTCGGTGATGTAGGATATTCAGTCCAAGATCCTTTATTAAGAGCAAAGGTTAGTATACCTCCTCTACAAATACAGAAACCAACAATATAGCAGGAAATCGCAATTAAGGCAGAAAAGCCTATGATACCAGAATAATACAAGAAATACAAACATATATTCAAGAAATCAGAGATCTATAAGACTTTGCCAAAACATAAGCCATAGGATTATAAGATAATATTGAAGGAAGGCAAGATATCTATATATATTCCAATTTATTTAATATCAGTTGATAAGCTAAAAACACTTAGGGAATATATTAATAACAATTTGACCAAGGGATAGATTAGAGAATCCATTTTTTAAGTAACAAATCCAATTATATAAATACCCAAAAAGGATGATACTAAAAGACTAATTGTGAGTTACAGAAAGCTCAATACACTTATCAAAAAGGATCAATATCCATTTTCATTAATTATAGAATTAAGAGATCGATTAGGCGGAGCTACTATATTCATCAAGATAAACCTGAGTAATGGATATCATTTGATCAGAATGAAGGAAGACAAGGAATGGAAAACTACTTTCAAAACAAGATATGGTCTATACGAGTATTAAGTTATACTATTCGGGCTAATTAATACATCAGCTACTTTTATAAGACTCATAAATAATGTATTGTTATTATACTTAGATACTTATTGTATATACTACTTGGATAATATCCTAGTATATTCAAACAATAAGAACTAATATATTAAGGATGTTAATAATATTCTTAAAAACTTAATCAAAATAGATTTGCTATATAAATTAAGCAAATATAAATTCCATATCAAGAAATCTGAATTCTTATGGTTCACTATATCAATTCAAGTGTTCAATATAAGTAAAAATAAAATCAAGATAGTGTTTGAATAGAAGCAGTTAAATACAATTAAGGAATTATAATCCTTTCTAGGATTTATTAATTTTTATTAAATATTTATTAAAGATTATTTAGGGATTACAATATCCTTAACCAATTTAATCAAGAAAAATCAAAAAAGTTTTGAATAAATCATTAAAACACAGGAAGTATTTGATATACTTAAATAAACAGTAATAAAGGAACTAATATTATTAATATTTAATCCAAAGAAATTAATTATAATAAAAACTAATTCTTCTGATTTTTCTATAAGAGTAGTTCTAAGCCAATTGGATTAAAATGAGAAATACCAATCAATCACATTCTATTCATAAAAGCTATCACCAGCTAAATTGAATTATAAAATATATAATAAAGAATTACTAATAATAATAAATACATTTAGAGAATGGCAAGTTTATTTAGAAGAATCAAAATATATAGTATAAATGTATACAGATCACAAAAACTTGGTTTATTTTATTATAATAAAGCAATTAAACAGACAATAGGTCAAATGATTAGAAACCATAACTAATTATAATTTTAAGATTTCATATGTTAAAGGATCAGAAAACACTAGGGTTAATATTTTCAGTCAAAAACCAGAATATCAAGAGAATAAGTTATATGAATTATATTTTATATTTAAGAAAGAAGGCGAATTACTGGTTTATAATATATTATAGCTTATAGTTATATATATATTAGAAAATAATTATTTTAAAATCAAAATCTAATTATATTACAATATGAATGTTATATTTATTCGTATATATAAAATAATAAAACCAGGATTTATAATAGAAAACAAGACTATATATTTTCATAGAAAAGTATACATTCTAAATCAATTGATTAAGGAATTTGTAATAAAATAATATAAATTGTTGGCATACAAACACCAAGAAATTATAAGAATATTTATAAGAATATAGAAAATCAATTACTTCTCACAAATAAAAACAATAATTAAAGAAGTTATTGGAAATTGTGATATCTATATACAGAATAAATCATTATCAGATTTACCCTACTATTATAAAGAGTATTCAATTGTTCTTAAGCTTTTATAACGTTATATTCAAATAAGTTTACAATCTGTTTTATTAATTTACTACCATAATATCGCCAGTGTGTAGTTATAAGCGTCTTGTCGCGCTGCTGAACACACCTGGTCACAACCCGATCGATCTGATCGCTTTTATAACAATTACTATTATAAAGGGAAACAACGATATATAATCTATATTTATTTATTTATTTATTTTAATTTACATCCAGGGGGCAAGCCGCAGGGGCTCGCCACGACCTCCCAGGGGGTACTAGAGATGGACTATACTAGCGGGGGTGCCGGCATAACCACACATTCCGTTCTTCTACAACTGTAATACAGGCCAAGGAAGAAGCGGCTAGGAGCACCATACGCGCTCCTACCGCTTGTCTCTCGCTTACAATATTGGTGCTATTCAACCCACTTTATACTGGGTAGCCCAAATTTACGGCTAACTATAGAGCCCTATATTATCAGTTTTTATATAATACAGTTTGTATGCGGCAGTAAAGGGGAGAGAGGCGGCTCCAGAGGGGGGTACAACTTTAGTTAACAATATAAAAGTAGAAAATCAGAGGTTCTTCAAGAAAGCTGAGTATATTTGCTTAAAGTGATTAGTAATCACTAAAAGGATTGTAAAGTCTATTAGAATCTTCAAAAAAAGAAAAAGATAATTAATTATATTCTTTGTATTTCACAGAATTGAATCGAGTTTATTCAGCCAGTTATCAAATTGGGTGCAAAAGTGTTAACAGAGCACTAGATATTCAGGCTCTTTGCTGTATCCATAGGAACATTGTAAGGTAGCATTATTGTGCTGAAAATGTTGATAATAGAATGCAAAATCCCTATATCCAGTTCTGAATGCTACTAGTCGCTGAAGAATCAGGCGAGGGAAGGCAAGTTCCTTAGGTTCCTTGACTTGATAGCTGAGGTGTCAGTGATGGTATTGACTAGCGAGAATAACCTCGTTTCGCTTTTACTATTTCTGCTTTGCCTCTTGTATAAGGGTTCTGACTATTGAGCTTATCCTATTAATAATGGGGAATAATAAATTATCATTTTCAATACAATTACTATAGGCATTTAGATCAGCGAGCCTATTGGCCTTCTCGTTTTTAAGGATTCCAGTATATCCAAACAATTATCGAATTACCATTTATCTATTCTTTATAATCTTATAACAATGCAGAAACACTTATTGGGATGAGTCAAAGATGTTGCTCCTAATACATTAGATGATTAAGGTGCTGTTGATACACATAATGATCTGCCCAGCTGGCTTCAGTTGGATAGCATATTCCAAACCTTTTAGAGTTCCCACTACCTTAATATTAAAGATATACAAAAGCGGATTGATTGCTCTGTGGTTAGATACTACTAAAGATTGTCCCTAATAGATTGCATAGTTGTAGCTGACTATCTTTTGCCCTTAGTAATATTGTTCAATGCCATTCGAAAAGACTATAATATAACTATCAAACAGATAGTTTCATTATTACATAAATTCAAATGCAACTACTTCTTTTTTTATACCTCCTATGGGATCAATTCGGCTCCCTATAGAGAAGTATAACAAAGAGAGTATTAATCTTAGTGCTTTCGGGATCAATCCGGCTAATCTGTGGAGATTAATATTATTCATTTTGTATTAAAACGTTTATACTAAACAAATCACTAATAAATAGTTTTCATTCATTTTGCAGAGTTAGAGCACAATTCTTATTCATACTTATTCAAATATTAGTTCATTAAGTAATAATTTTAATTCTTTTAGAATCATAATAATTAGAATTATATACTATATGAGTAAAACTCCTTTTACTATTAGAATAATCATTTTATTAACCTTAATAATATAATTACTTAGCCTTGTATTTATTATAGTACTATAGATAGCTCTCCCCGCCCAATTTGACTTCATTCAATCTGTATATTATTCCTCGGATCTATATAGAGTAAAGAATAGAATGCAGATAATCACCATCTTGTGTAATACTATAGTTGGCGGGCTGTGATATATCTGTGCAAACCCTTTAATATACCTTATGATCTTATAGACTTTTGCTTTTTATTCTATTATATATCTTTTAAAAAAAAGCTTTCAATTAAATCATACTTCTAGTTAATATAAAATAGATTAAATATTTTTATTGCCTATCTCATTAATAAATCAAATCATTATTTCATTATTCATTTTTAGATATAGAGTATACACCTCTCTCCTTTGGGAGAGATATATTATTTCTAGTTTTTCTAATACAAATATTATGCTATTTTGTTCATTCTATTAGAAAATCTAGCGAAGATTATATTTGAGAAGACTAATATTCTTATAAACGCTTTTGGATGTGTAGTAGATGTAAATATTGTCAGTATATTTGAAGCGCAGCTTAGTATCTTAATTTAGAAGCTCAGCGAGGTACAGGATATATAATACAAGTGAGAACGGGGAGCTCTGCAGAGTACTGCATTTAACGCAATTGTACTCTATAATTGTATTTTCCAGTCAAACTCTTATTAAGCGATTGCTTAGAAAGGCTTAAACTAGTTGCAGAAGGGAGTGGGGTTATTCTTACTAGTATATATGTTCCAGTAGTCTATTCGGCAGGAATATGTTGAACGTGCCTTATACATTTAGTGTAATCATTATGACTTCTTGCTTACAGATAAAGACCTTTTCGATATTATGTACAAAAGAAGTAACTAGATCTATTACTATTCGTTTAGAGAGTACTCCTTTGTATTAAGGGTTAAGTATACCTACTATTATCGTTGTTTATAAGATGCGTTAGGCGATTATATATTCTAAACCCTTTAAGATGTATAAGAGTAAAACTATTGATCACCAGAATCATATTAATGATTTATTTTTTTTTTTAATTTTAGGAATTATTATTATCTTTATTTATCTTTATTTATCTGGGAAATAGCTTAATTACAAATATCAATTGAAGATCCTAGTGATTATTAGTTCAATAGAGTCCCAGCAAGCCTTCAGAAGATAAATAATGATTTAATCAAACCCAAATGAAATACTCAAAACTCTTATAATACTTTTTTCTACTTTTTTAAAAAATACTTTTATATTCCAT
>PQXJ01000788.1:0-10287 GCA_004786225.1 Botryotinia narcissicola | reverse complement strand
TATATTTGAATATAATATTATAAAGAATAGCTGTATTTTCTTTTGAGGCTTTATTAATATTGACTTTATATAAAATATCCCTTTTCTATAAAGAGAAATAGAAATATAAAATATTTTCAAATAAAATATACTTAAGGTTCTTATGTATTGATTCTCTTATTTTATTTAGTTGGGTAGGTCTAGATCGTTTTCTTCAAAAAGTGGGTATCGATTTGTGGTCATTTTGATAATAAGTTATTATTTCCTTTTCGATATTGATTAAATGATTGGGTGGAAGTTTGGCTAAACGAAAAGCATATTATCTGATATTTGAATCTAGCCGAATTTTTGCTGATTTTAGGCCTGCTTCGACTTCCATTAGAAGGATTAAGGCCGTTTTGAAAACACTCAGTATTTTTCGGAGAGTTAGATTTTGAAGTGATTGAAGAGTATCCTTGAATTTCGATTGATTTTTTCATCAGATTTCCGATCTATAATCAGCAATACTTGTTATACAGACTATATATAACTATTTCATGGCTTTAGGACTCAAACCCTTTTTTGTATTAGCTAAACAAACCATTCATTGGAAAGCCTTTTTTACTTGTATTACTCTAATATTGATATATTAATCGAATTTTAGGTTAAGGTTAAACCATATGCCAAGCCATTTGATCAGGATTTGTAGTTTTACAATTTCCGAATTGGGTAATGTAATAAAGTATTAGATTATTATTTTGGAAAAGGAGAAATGAATGAATTCCGTTTTAACTAGATCAAACTAGATTACATTTTTCGAGTTAAGTTTATATAATTGTTTTATAACTCTTTCTAACAACTTGATATTCTTTTTCTAAAAGATAAAACTAGAGATTAATGTGATATTATCAATATAGAAAAAAAATTTGATTAAATTATTCTAGAAGAAATCTCAAATATATATCAAAAAGAGAATTAGTGAAATCGGACTGCCTTATGGAATTCCTGTAGAGATTAATTTGAAGACTTCTATTTGATTATTAAAAGACAGTTTTAATTGTTTATATTGAAAAAAGGAGACTATTCAAGTAATAAGGTTTATTGGCAACTAGAGTCTTTTACAGATCTCTAAAAGGTGATTCTTTGATATATGATTGAATGCGCCCTTTATATCTATAAATAAAATTGAGATCTTTAATCTTATTCACTTATTATTTTCGATTTTTGTATTCAAAAGAAGAGCTATATCAATTGCTGATTTCTTTTGTTGATCTTCTATTTGATTGTTGTATAAAAAATGAATAGTTTCAACTAGATAACCTAAACATTGAGCTAAGATCCTTTCACTAATTTTGTTTAAATAATTGAGAAGTGTAATAATTCTATATACTTTTGGTATTGAATAATCTGGTTTCGAAGCTTTTTTGAGGATTGCTCCTGTAGCTTGTTTCCAATATTGTAGATGATATCTAATATTAAGAAGTTTTCTATATAAAGTAAAAAAGGTTTGTGGAATAGCTTTATATACTTTTGTTATGATTTTCTAAGTAATATTATTTGGGTTGGGGGTTTTGTTTTGTATTTTAGCTGAATAGATATTCTTCAATTCGTTTTGAGTAAGTTCTGGCCAATCCTAAGCTTTCGATTATTAGTATTCTTCCCATATTAGTTTTGGGGTGATAGGAGGTTGAGGAAAGAGATTAGATCTAAAGGTAGTACATTTTCCTTCAAAAGAGGTTTCTGTAGTAATATCAGGGATTCTTTGATTTTGGTAATCCTTAGTATAGGCCATTGCTTTGAATACGTGGGCTTGATACATCAGAAGCCAGCAAATCGATATCCTCAACCCTAGGAACAGCTTCCAAATAAAAAGCTGAAAATGAGCATTTCTCAGGACTCCCATAATTGCAAGTATCATCGATATTATGAAGTCGATCGTTGTGAAAGTATCCTTTACCGCCGCATTGATGAAAAAAAAGTAACGCAATTGATCCTCAATGAGTGGAGTTGCATTCAAGTCTAAAAAAGTCTAAATCTCGAAGATAATCTGTTAAGCATAAATCTTTTAGCGGTGGGCTAATATACACAATAGATCCTCGAACGTTTCCAACTGCTTTCATGATCTCTTGGCCTTCCAAAGCATCTGGATTATGATCGAGGAAATCTTGCATGATATGGATTGAATTGGGCATCGTTCTCGCAAGAGTTTGTCGGAAATGTTCATATTTCTGAAGAACGTCAAGTTTATCGGTATGGCGACGGAAATGATGCAGAGTGACCATAGATATAGTTTCGAAGAACGTTTGTCTATAATCTGCAGGCGTGGCATTAGTGCAGCAATCCTTCGCAAGGCTATACAAGCCAAAAAAATCTATCTCTCTGGTTGGTGCATAATGCTTCACTGTGATTCAGAAAAAGATCTAGCAAGGGGATTCGTTCCTTAATCTCTTGTCTCCTCTTGGATAATCGAGAGGGTACACTATTTCGGATAGCTTCCAGTGTCTGGAGCAAGCTAAAGTATCCTTTATCGCCGCCTCCAGCTAATGATGTACCAACATATAAGCTTGTGGCTATCTCTTGAATAGTATTCATTCGTCGAAACACCCAATCTAGGCGCTCCTAATCAAAGATTAATGATGAGCAGTGCGCTTTGGTTTTTGAAGCGAGGACTACCTTTTGTATAATCCAAAGTCTTTGCCAATTCGGTCTGTGGCACAACATAGACAATTCAGTCCAAAACTTTACATGAGAAACAGCTGCATGTTCTGTTATGGATCTCTATAGCTCTTTCGCAGACGTTGAGGAATTGCCTAGACTGTCTAGCAATATCATTGCGCCCCAGTAATCTCTTCCAGCTTTGCCCAACCACACAATAACTTCATCGGCCTTCGCATATATTTGACTCATAAGTGCGACTTGCGCATTGCGCTCATCAAAGTCTTCTTGATTGATGCATACAGCATCCACCCACAAATAACGCCGCCGACTCCGCAAGCGAATAGCTTCTAGTGCTGCAAATAAATTATCTCGCACGTAGTAATCTGTCTTATCAAGCTTTATCGTTTTGTTTGCAGGCAGGTCACCCCATGCATAAGATAATGCCTCATATTTCACATTGGTGAGTAGAGAAACATGAATAAATTCATAGTTCTGGCTGCTGGAGCCGTCGCATGTAAGAAAAGAAGGCGAATATCTTCTCTATCAATATCCAATGGTTTATAGGAAGTTTTGGAACCCCTGACGGGCGTATATTGATTTAGTTCTGCAGAAAACGGTGAATTTGAGGTGTCGATTGGAGGGAGTGCAGGTGATGTGTAACCACTCAATGGCATTATTGACACAGTTGATTCTTTCAAAGGACCATTGGGAGCCGAAGGTGATGTAGTTTTATGCATGAGTGTTTAACACCGCAGACTCGAACCAATTATATTTTCTTTATTAATTGCCAGTGGTAAGTTTGAACCATAGGTCTAAGTTGATTCGTCGAGCTATTGGCTAGAGATGTAAAAAGATGCAGTAGGAATTATTGGGTAGAATATCCTCAACATCACCAGTTCAATACAAGAGGTTAAAGGATTCATTTATCATGATATGGACTTAAATTATACAATATATAGTTTCTGTTGAAGTTGAAGTTGAAGATAACATCGTCGCAAATAGTAGCGATAGTGGACAACCTTGCAGATGCATCACTAGCGTGATTATATTATACCGGTCACATGTTGTATTGATGGCGATTGCTTGACAGGTAAGTTCAACAAATTCCAAGTGCTCCTGTCAATTCCCTGGCTCAAGTATTCATCATGAAGCTCAAAATCTTCAATTATGGTCCGCATTGCTCGTATCACATTGAGCGTATACATATCGAAGAATGTTACTGCGGGTAAGTTCAAGTAATTTGATCCCATTCAAGATTCCACAAAACTCATTTTAGACCCCTTTCACCGCACAGTACAGAGACTATATAGCATGTCAGATTGAAGATACACCACAGTGATTTGAACAATCAATTTAGAAGACTGTATGGAAACAAATGTGTCAAAGCCGCGATGTGAATAAGACCTCAAATGAAGACCTCAAATGAAGATTGCATGTCCTTCGCAGTGATAATATGTTCTTTCACCCAGAAATGATACAAGGTAATGAATACCAGCTGATAGCCTATTTATAAGATCTTTTATTCTCCGAAACGCCGGATCAAAATGTCGACTTCCCACACCGCTGATCTCAAATATGCTACTATCAATATTGTATACTCCAAAACCCAGCCCCAAGCTTAATCGAACTGAAGGTGTTGCATTAGTTAATGTCGGAAATATCGAAGGGTGACTTACTGGTGTCAAGAACGATTCTGCAACGAATCTTGCACGAGTATTCAACTATTGTCTGTCAGCGACCGTACTGATCAAGGGGAAGGTAAAGCTCACAAATAGCTTCATCTCCGAGATTTCCTTATCAACTTCCTCCATGAACTCTATGATGAAGTCCACCAGCTTATGCTTTAACATCTCCTCCGTGTGGAAGTTCGTAATCAAAAACGAGATATCGTAGCCCTATTCGAAATCAGCCTCCGGCCCTTGCACATTTAAACCTGCCACACACCTTAACGGGTTTCCTCCTAAGAATGAAGAATGCTTCTGCTCGTTGAGTCAAGAACCTGGTAAATTTGTGTACGAGAATGTGCTCAATTTCGTCTGCTTGTTTGATGTTGATACTGATACGGACACTGTTGATACTGGGTTCAATGAGAACCCGTTCATTCTCATTTCGTGCGACGGTCAATGAATTTAATAGAACTTCCGGTGAAGTCTTAGCTTCAATTTCGGGCACATTGTGTCTTTCGGAAGTCTGGGATGCGAAGTTCGAGAGACATAGAGCTGCTGTCAAGGAGGATCGTACGCATTGAAGGTAAGGTCGCAATGATTGAGACTTCAAGATTTAGTTTAGTAAAACTTTTTCATTCTTAAATCTTCAAGCTCTATTGATAGGAATTTTAGATTGCTACATACCATCTCGTTGATGTTTCTTATTTCGAAAACCTCCTTTCAATAAGAAGATGTCATCAACAGTACCAACCAGCCGTTCGTGTTGTCGATGCTTTGGTGGGGCTTTCTCTAATAGTCAAGGAGTCAAGCAGCCCCGGACGGAAAAAGCCGCATGGACGGAGGAAGCCTTCCAACCAAATTATTTTACTTTCTTTCAATAATTGATATCAAATCAGGCAATCATTATTTTTACTTGAAATTTACAGAAACACAATTTTGATCTTCTATTTTACCATATTCTCAATCAGTAAATCTCTAAATATCCTTGGCATCCGCGATAAACACGAACTATATCAAGACATTAAGTGTTTTAAATCATTCACTTAAGTTGGCAATCGGGTTACATGGTGGAGTCAGGCATCCCACAAAGCGACGTAAGGCGCGCTAAGAGAACCGTCCCGTTTGCTAGGTATTTATCTACAAGTTTACCTTCCACCTACCTATCTTTTTCCCAATAATCTTCACAAAACGTGAGCCTCTCGTCATCATGTCGAATATACCGATCATTATCAAGCATCAAGGCAAGAAATATGATATCGAGCTCGATCCTACGTCCAACGGCGAAACACTAAAATATCAGCTCTACTCTCTTACTGGCGTTGAGCCAGAAAGACAAAAGATCTTAGTTAAAGGCGGGCAACTCAAAGATGACACCGATCTTTCGAAAATCGGCGCCAAGCCAGGACAGACATTTTTGATGATGGGAACACCTGCAGAGGGAGGAACACTTTCTAAGCCAAAGGAACCAATAAAATTTTTTGAAGATATGACCGAAGCAGAAGCTGCACAACAAGTTGGAGCAACACCAGCTGGATTACAAAATTTGGGAAATACATGTTATCTCAACTCAACATTACAAACTCTCAGAGCTATTCCAGAGCTGCAAGATAGTCTACAGAAGTTCACACCGTCCGAAACCGGTTCCAACAACATGCTCAATGCATTCCAACTCAGTCGACCCCAATCGCTCGATCTGACAGCTGCGATGCGAGATTTATACATGCAGATGTCAGAAACACAAGAGGCCTTTCCGCCACTCATTTACCTAAACGCTCTACGACAAGCCTTTCCACAATTTCAGGAAAAAGCCATGAATGGCCACGGCTATGCACAACAAGATGCTGAAGAAGCTTGGACGCAAATCCTCCAGGTACTACGATCAAGCTTGAAGATTGGTGAAGGTGGAAATACTGAAGGATCATCATCTACATCGGTCTCTTTTGTTGACAAATATATGGCGGGTGCATTCCAATCCGTCACTGAGTGTGATGAGCAAGGTGCAAAGGACGCAGGCGAACAACCAATCAAAGGAAATGATGTTTTCTTGAAGCTGGATTGCCATATCACTGGCGCAACTAACCATCTTCGAGATGGACTGGTCGCAGGATTGGAGGAGAAGATTGAGAAGAGATCTGAAGTCCTTGGTCGCGATGCCATTTACACCAAAAAATCTAAAATCTCACGCCTTCCCAAATACCTTACTGTCCATTTCGTTCGATTCTTCTGGAAACGCGAGGCTCAGAAAAAAGCAAAGATTATGCGCAAGGTTACATTTCCTCATGAATTGGACGTAGTAGAATTCTGTACGGATGAGCTCAAGCAAATGTTGATCCCTGTCAGGGATAAGGTTCGTGAAGTACGAAAGGAAGAGGAAGATATTGAACGTGCTCGCAAGCGTCAAAAGCGCATTCACGATAAAGAACAAGCTGATAAGAAAGCTGGCCTTGTCGATGAAGCATCATCTTCCTCAAAGAAAGATGAGACGAAGGAGACTAAGTCTAAAGACGGCGATACCGAAATGGAGGATGTTTTTTATAAGACCGACGCAGAGATTGATGCGGAAAAAGCTGCTTCAATCTTGGAGGCAAAGAAGGAGTTGAATGCGTTAATCAACCCAGAACTTGCCAAGGATGACGGAGCGAACAAGTCTGGTCTTTACGAACTTCGCGGTATTGTTACCCATCAAGGTTCTAGTGCGGATAGCGGTCATTACACTTCATATGTGAAGAAGCAAGGTCCACTTGACCGTAAGACTGGTGTTCGTGGTTAGGAAGATGGAAAATGGTGGTGGTTCAACGATGACAAGGTTTCAGAGGTCGATGCTGAGAAGATTGCTACTCTTGCTGGTGTTGTAGAATCTCACTCTGCTCTTATCTTTCTCTACAAGGCTATCCCATTACCTACTGCTGAATGTATTAACCAATAAATTCGTGAGTTCTCAATTGACTAGAAAAGAAAAATGGAAAACATTATAATTACATAGTTGATACATTGAGAGCAATCACCAGACAATAAGAGTCTTTCATACGATGGGAGCAATTGCCCAACGAGAGTATTTCTTAAAATGAGAAACGTCCGTTTTATGAGATTGATTTATGCCATTAGAGTAATCCATACGACAAAAGTATTTCGAGTGGGAAATGGTTCACACAGCGCGAGCATTGTATTGTAATCCATGGAATTGATTGACGTCGACCTCCAATACACTAAGAATACACTAAGAACTCCATCTTCAATTACTTTCCCATAGAATCCTCAAACATACAACAAAGGGGAAAATAACTCTCCGACCCGTAGACATTATTGCATCACAGCCCTCATACATTCGGAGACTTGTTTCCATCCTTCCCCCAAGCCCCCTATCCCGTCTGATCCCAGTATGTCAAAAAGTCTTCTAAAGCTCTCCGACAAGCGAGATCCCCATTTATTCTTCGATTCTTTCGACCCCACTATGGTTACATCCCACTAAAGCACGATAAACCTACGATATAAATATAACAAACATTCGTCCTGAGTCCTGCAACTTTTTCTTTTTAGGAAAGAATAGATATTTATGATTAGAAGTCATCATCATCACATCCTATTTATTGTTCTATTATCATTGATTCTCGGATATTATTTGGGAGGGCTCTAGACTGGAAAATTTGAGTATAGAATTAAGGCTTTTGAGAAGAATTCTATTTTGAAAATGTCGGAGCATACACATGATGGGGATGTGACGGAGAAGAATAGATAACATTGGGAGTACGTATTACCTGTTGGTTTGGAGATTATTTGATGAGGAAATGGGATTGTTCTTACATGCGCTGGTCCCATGTCTTGTGAGATGAAGATTTTTTGTTCTGGCAAGCGCTGGGGCTACTACTTCTTAATACGAACCAGTGCTTACGAGATCGAGAAGATTCGTCTTCTCCTATAATTATGGATTACATGCATTTACCATACATATTCCCACCCCTTCACTTTCTCCCCAATCACAACTAACTCCAACCCAGCACGCACGCCTCAACATACGACACGCGGTTCCAAAAGACTATGGAACAACTAATTTCCATCATCCAAGAAGACCGCACCATGTCCTTCATTGGAGCCAACTGGGTCACCGAGACCTCTCCCCCAGAGCATACAGTCAAGCTCCTTGACTACGCCTGCGGTACTGGTCTTATCACCCGTGCTCTACTCCCCACCATCACTCGCGCCATCGGTATCGATCTCTCTTCCTCCATGGTGTCGCATTACAACGCACGCGCATCCAACCAAGGACTCTCGCCATCCGAAATGTTTGCTCATCAAGGAAACTTGCTTTCCTCTGAGCCAACTCCGGAATTGGAGAATGAAGATCTTTATCAATTTGATATTGCGTTTGTGGGATTGGGATTCCATCATTTCTTAGACCCGTCTTTGGCGGCGAGGAAAATAGGAGAGAGGTTGAAGAAAGGTGGGATTCTGGCGGTGATCGATTTCGAAAGTCATGATGGGTACGGAAATCCTCATGGCCACGGTCATCAACATCATGAGGAGTTAAATGAACAAGCTCAACAAGCGAAAGAAACAGTTACTCACCATGGATTTTCCGAGGAGGAAATTAAAAAGATCTTCAAAGATGCAGGTGTCGGTACGGATTTCGGATATATGGTGTTGGGGAAGGGCATCGTATTCTATGGAACTGGGGTTGAAGGGGGGAGAAAAGATATGAAGAGGGCGGTTTTCATGGCGAGAGGTGTCAAATTGTAAATTATCGTTTGTGACAGCTAATCTTCAAGGAGCCGAGTGAGGTTTTGAATAGTTGGAAAGGAAATTGAAATGAGTACTGGAAGCGTGCAAGAATAAATTTTCAAAGGATCCTCCTAGATTTCCAGGTATGATAGATAGACATCCTAAATACCATCAACCTTTCACTCCAATTCCTCACATCCCCATACCACAGAAAACTACGTACTTACATTATATCCCAATTAACCAAATTCCCCATCTCTCAATATTTCCCTTCTTCGTACTAAACTACAACCACAACTAAACCTACACCTGCATCTTTAATCTCAAACATTTCCAAACGACCATAATATCCCCATCCCCCTAAAAAAAGAAAATTATCCCATATATCTAATCTCATTCGTACCACAAGATCCGAACCCCGATCTTGAGTTGCACATCTGTCGATGCATTAGTAGATATACACGGAAGATTTTCATAATCTAGATTGCAAAATATATTTACCCACCTGTCTAGCAACTAATTTATCTACACGGATTTCGCATTCCTCATTCCGCATTCCCAGATACCGAGCCAATTCGCCTCAAGATGCTTTTATAATTTTTATAATATGATGCCTTATACCTTATCCCACCATCCCAGTTCAAAATAGTCATTCGTCACCACCTCCTATCCCTTATCATCCTCTATAATCCTCTCTTTTCCTCAAAAATCTCACGTTCCCCTCCCCCTTCCCCATTTCCTACCGCCCATCTACCCACCGCCTATCACCTGTACGAATCACCTCTCCTCCCTCCCCCCCCCCTTCTCTACACTCCAATCAAACTCACAACCCTTACCCCTCCCCTCGCCTATATTCCCAAGAACCTCAAACCACCACATAATCCAGCCATCCAAACCCCAATACCCACTCATACAAAACCTTAATACTCACACCCACCCATCCATCTCTCCACACAGACCCATCTACCCACCTCCATATATAATCCCAGTTCCAATTCCAATCTTGATTCCTCAGAGTCCTACCCATACAACCCCCATTCACCCCCCATATACCTCCATCATCTCATCACCTCAGATATCTCTATTCAATCTACCTCCCCATCTATTTATTACCTATCTCTCTATCCAACAAAGTTGTTATAACTACTATAATTTAATAACTGACTTCAATTTCCATTCTATACACTCATCCATACACTCATCCATACATCTACTCATATACTCATCCATATATATACTCATCCATATATATACTCATCCATATATATACTCATCCATATATATACTC
>PQXJ01000787.1:0-10309 GCA_004786225.1 Botryotinia narcissicola | reverse complement strand
ATTTACATCCAGGGGGCAAGCCGCAGGGGCTCGCCACGACCTCCCAGGGGGTACTAGGGATGGACTATGCTAGCGGGGGTGCCGGCATAGCCATGCGTTTCGTTTTTCTATAGTTGTGATGTAGGCTGGGGGAAAAGCGGTTAGGAATGTTGTGTGTGCTTCTGTTGCTTATCTCTTGCTTATAATATTGGTATTGTTTAATTTACTTTATACTGGATAGCTTAGGTTTGTAGTTGGTTAGAGAACTCTATATTATTAGTTTTTGAGTAGTGCAATTTGTATGTGGTAATGGAAAAAGGGGAACGGCTTTAGAGGGGGGTGTAGCTCTGATTGTCAATATGTCAATAGGAAATTAGAGGTTCTCCGAGGAAGCTAAATGTGGTTATTCGAAGTACTTAGTGATCGCTAGAAGAATTGCAAAGTCTTATAAGATTTTTAGAAAAAGAGAGAGATAGTCGATTACGCTCTTTATGTTTTACAAAGCTGAGCTAGGTTTATTCGGCCAGTTATCGAATTGGGCATAAGAGTGTCGGCAGAGTACTAGATGTTCAGGCTCTTTGCTTTATCTGCAGAAGCATTCTGAAGTGGTATTGTTGTGCTGAAAGCGTTGGTAATAGGATGCAAAGTCTCTGTATCTAGTTTTGAGTGCTACTAATCACTGAAGTATAAGGTGGGGGAATATAAGTTCCTTAGGTTTTTTGATTTGATAACTGAGATACCAGCGATAGTATCGGCCGGTGAGAGTAACCTTATTTCACTTCTATTATTTCTACTCTATCTCTCGAAAGAGGGTTTTGGCTATTGAGCTTATCCCATTTATAATGAGGAGTGATAAATTGTTGTTTTTGATATAACTACTGCAGGTATTCAGATCAGTAAGTTAATCGGTCTTCTCGTTTCTAAGGATTCTAGTATATCTAGGCGATTATTGGATTGCTATTTGTCTATTCCTTATAATCTTATAGTAGTATAGAAATATTTATTAGAATGAATCAGAGGTATTACCTTTGATACATCAAATGACTGAAATACTATCGATATATATAATGATCTGCCCAATCAGCTCTAATTGGATAGCACACTTTAATCTTTTTAGAGTATCTATTACCTCAGTATTAAAAATATGTGAAAGTAGGTTGATTGTTTTATGGCCATATGTTACTAGTGATTGTCCCCAATAGATCACATAGTTGTAGCTAATTATCTTTCGTCCTCAATGATACTATTCAATGCCATCCAAAAAGACTATAATATGATTATCAGGTAGACAGTTCCATTATTATGTAAATTTAAGCATGGCGACTTCTTTCTTTACACCTCCTGTAAAGTTGATGCAACTTTCTACAAAGAAGTGTAGCAAGGAGAGTATTAGTTTCAATACTTTTGGGACCAATCCAATTAGTCTATAAAGATTGATATTATTTATTCTATATTGAGATACTTATACTAAACGAATTACTAGTAAATGATTTTCGTTTACCTTATGGAGTTGAAGTGCAAACCTTATCCATGCTTGTTCAAGTGCTAACTCATCAGGCAGTAGTTCGATGTTTCTCAGGATTGTAATAGTTGGGGTTATACACCAAACAAATAGAATCCTTTTTATTGTTAGAACAATTGCTTAATCAATCTTGATGATATAACTACTTAGTCTTATATTTATTATTATATTATAAGCAACTCCTCTCACTCGATTTGGCTTTATTTAACTAATATACTATATCTCGAATCTATATAGGGCAGAGGGTAGGATGTAGGTGATCATCACCTTACACAACACCATAACTGGCAGATTGTAGTGTATCTGTACAAACTCTTTGATATACCTTGCAATCTTATAAGCTTTCGCTTCTTATTCAGCTATATGTCTTTTAAAGAAAAGTTTCTAATCAAATCAGACTCCCAGCCAGCATAAGGCAGATTGGATAGCTTCATTGCCCGTTTCATTGATAGAATAGATTGTTATTTTGTTATTCACTTCCAGGTATGGGGTGTATACTTTTTTCCTTTATTAAAAATATATTATCTCCAGCTTTTCCAATATAAATATTACACGATTTCGTTTGCTTCATTGGAAGATCTAATGAAGATCGCATTTAAGGAGATTAATATTCTTATGAATATTTTTGGATATATAGTAGATATAAATATTATTAGTATATTTAAAGTATAGCTTGATATCCTGATTCAGGAGTTTAGCGAGATATAGGATATATAGTACAAATGAGAGCAGGGAGCCTTGCGGGGTGCCGTATTTGATGTGGCTATACTCTATAATTATATTTTCTAGTTGAACTCTTATTAAGCGATCGCTCAGAAAGATTTGGATTAGTTTTAGAAATAAGCGTGGCCACCCTTGTTGCCACATACATTCCAATAGTCTATTCGATAGGAATACATCGAACATACCTTGAACATCCAATATAACTATTGTGACTTTTTGCTTATAAGCAAAGGCCTCTTCGATATCATATATAAACAAAATGACTAGATTTATTACTACTCGCTTAGAGAGCGCTCCTTTATATTGGAGGCTGAGTATACCTACTATCATTATAATCCATAAAATGCATTAGGCGATTATACATTCCAAACCCTTCGAGATACATAAGAATAAAGCTATCGGTCGCTAGGATTATATTAATGATTTATCTTTCTTTCCAACCTTAGGGATTATTATCACCTTTGCCCATCTCCATCTATTCAGGAAGTAGCTTAGTTACAAACATCGATTGAAGATCTCAGCGATCACTAATTCAATAAAATCCCAGCAAGCCTTCAGAAGACAAACCATAATCTAATCAGACCCCAGTAAAATGCTCGAAACTCCTATAATACTCTTTTCTACTTTTTCAAGGAACATTTTTATACTCTATAGGAATTTATTAGATATACAATTTAATTGAAATAGATCCGTTATGAGATTGTTATTACTATCGAAGCACTTGAGGACCTCCTTTTGTAAAATTCAGGCTTTTTCCACAATATCTTTGATTGCTATGCTATTGATGATTAGGAGTGATACTCTGAGATTGATAATAAGCTTGTATTAGTTAATTACTTTATATAAATTTTTATTTTAGTTTACTCTATTAATAATCTTATACTAATATTAATACTTTGCTTTTCTAATTATAATTATTAATCCCTATCGCCAATACTTTATCTAATTGCTGTTATCAGCTCTAACTGCTTTATAGTTTTAATATACTATTCTACATTTGCTCGTTCATCAGGAAACAAAGCAACCGGAAATATCTTTCTCTCTTCTTGCTAAGTGAATCACTAATTCAAACAAAAAGTTTAGTATTCCTATTAATTTGTTGAACTGTTTGATAGGTATATTCACTAGGTTTAGGAAATGAGGGGTCCCATTCTTTACAATCCCCTGAAAAACCGGTAGATCCTTTTTATTGATCACTCAGCCGAAGGGCTTAGCAATAGTTAGAATAAAGTTCGGGATTGTAATTATTTGTGTTTCATAATCGAAACTACTATTTAGATCAATATCAACAACAATATTAACAAATAATATATTAGAAAAGGTTAGGTTAATTATATAACCAGCTTTATAAATTAGGACCCTTAAGGTCCCAATATAGTTTATTTTGTTTGAAAAAGATTATTCTACAAAAAGAGCTTCTTAATCAACTAAAGCTACCCCAAGTTCAAATAGGTTGTATTTAGTATTAAAGTTACCACCTATTATTATATAATCAGAGAGTACTATGGAGACTACTAAATCCATTATCTCCCTGTTGCCTAACTATCGGTATATATTAATAATCTGTATACCATTTATCTCTATTCAGAGAAAATCTTGGTATAATTGAATACATTTTTGTTAGGTGTATAGCCGTCCGCTTTTGTGTATATACATTATCATTCTTAGTCTCTCCTTCTCTCTTTTAGAGCTGTCCAGGCTGTCCCAGCTATTCGTTGGTGTAAAGAGGTCATACCCCAAATAGTTCTAAGTTCAGATTCCAGAGTATATAGAGAGTTTTTGTATATATATAATCTTCAAATCTTTTTTATATATTATTTATAATATCGCAATGTGCACTCCTGTCTTCTTTTGTATGTTTGCCCAGCCGATCCGTATGGGTCGGGCTACAGCCATCTGGTGGCTAGCGCCACAGTGCCGAGAGAGGTGGCTACTCATTCAGGTTGATATCGATATCCATGCCAGTGTGCTGCGATAACGCGATGTTGAAGAGCGTCTTCTCATTCAGGCTGCCCTCGTTTGAGCGCTTCCTCTTAAAGCGGTAGGAGCCCTCGGGCGAACTGCTAATCAAGGAAATAGATTAAGGGGCATATTGGGAGCTGCTTAGGTTTTTATATATAGTAATATATTCCCTGTGGATCAGGGGGGGTATTTTTATTATAATACTCCGAAAGGATATTACAACCAAAGTGAATATCTTTTTAATTAATATTTTTGTATTTAGATTAGTTTTTTGATTATATTTCTTAATCTTTTAGACCTCTTATTTCGTGAAGTGTATGATTTTTCTATTGATTTGGTATGGTATTGTAGGGTAGTTGTTATGCCTAGTCTGGAATAGTTCTGTATAATTTGTGTATTTAGTTCTGGCCTTATACTCCAGTCCAAATGGGTCGTTGTAATTTGTTTATAAAACGCTGCAGTTATTACATCTTGGGATGCTTTTATATATCATCAGGTTATAAAAGCTCTAGCACCCTGGATTATAATGAGTGATATGCTTCTTTGGCTTAATATATCAAGCTTGTTTAAAGCTTTCAAAGAGTTTGAAGGGAGAGACTCTTTTTGGTAGATTGACGATCTATATCTGTTCATAGAAATCAACTATCCGAATAATTGTTTAGTAGTTAATTGAGGGAGTACTTGTTTATATTAATATTTCCTTAGCTATCATCTCCTTAATAACAAGTATTCTATTTCCATTCAGATTGCAAAGGGATGTTGAGACCCCCTCTAGTATATAGTGATACTAGATTATAAATTGCTCCAGATTATTACAGTGTAGAATCTTCTTAATCTTTTCCGTATTCTCAATTTCAAAAAGTTTATTGTATATTGTACTACTAGCAGCATGTACCACCCACCCAGTGGCTATAAGGGTAACAGTTGCAATATCAGTGTCTTTCAGACTAGGAATAGCCTTATCAATCTCCTTTCTTAATATATAAGTGCTCGGACGGTTTACTATCAATGCAACCATTCCAGCTGCTAGTATACGAGTATTCTCTCTGGTTTTCCGGGGTTTGACCGGTCTCCACTTGTAGGCCTGCCTTTACGTGTACTCAGTCGCGTTTGTAAATACATTTGAGTTTTTCGGGGTCTTTGCAATATCTGTATAGATGCGTTTTGGGCTTTTGCTGTTTTTATTTCTAGCTATAGATTATATTGTATTTTGTAATAATCTTATTTTAATATTGCTTATTGCTATATTATATATTTCTTTATTAAAATTTTCTTTTTTTTATATATTATTAGTTTTGAATTGGTGAAGTATTATTTTGAATATTTTGTAGACCTCACATTTGAATTGCGCTTGCTTATTGAGAGTATTGAATTAAACTGTAATAGAGGATCTTCTAATTGCCTGTAGGTTTGCTACAGCGGCTCTCACAGCTTTTGCACTATAAGTACTTATATTATTATAATTGAATAATAAAGGTGAAAGTAGTAATTAATTACAAGTAAACTAGGGATCAATCGCGATCGGCATTCTTATAGGAATAGTCACCATAACGCTCACATTGTTGACAACAATTATAGATTGTATCTAATACTAGAGCTTATGTAGTCGGGAGGTGCGGCTTAGTACATTCTAAGCTCGCAGATGTATCGTTTTTGTCTGATCTATGAATGTTTTCGATAAGCAAGTGTGATTTAAATGTAAGGTCTATAAAGTATTCGAAATAATATTTCACTAATTCAAAGCTGATAATATACTAAAGAAAACAGTTTTTAATAAAGAAGTATATAATATAGTAATAAATAATATCAAAATTAAACTATTTCAAATTATAATATAATCTATAACTAAAAATAAGAATAGTAATAATCCAAACTATATTTATATGGATATTACAAAGATCCCAAAAAATTTGAGTGTGTCTATAAATACAATTTTTTATATATAAGGGCAGACTAATAAATGGAGATTGATTAAACCCTGGAAAACCAGAGTGGATATCTATTTATTAGCAACAGGAATTATTATATTAATAGTAAATCGCCTGAGTATCTATATATTAAGAAAAGCGATTGATAAGGCTATCCCTAGTCTGAAAGATATTGATATTGTGGTTATTATCCTTTCAGCTATTGGGTGGATAGTATATACTATTAGCGGTACTATATATAATAAACTTCTCGAAGCCGAGAATACGGAAAAGATCAAGAAGATTCTGAATTATAATAATTTGGAACGATTTATAATCTGGTATTGCTATATACTAGAGGGGGTCCCAACTTTTCTTTATAATTTGAATGGAGATAGAATACTTATTATTAAGAAGATAATAGTTGAGGAAGTATTAATACAAATAGGCACTCCCCTGATCGATTATTGAACTACTATTTGGATAACCGATTTCTATAAGTAGACCTGGATTGTTAGTCTATCAAAAGAAGTCTTTCCCTTTAGGCTCTTTGATAGCTCTAAACGAGCTTGATATATTAAACCAAAGCAATGTATCACTCACTATAACCCAGAGTGCTAGGGTTTCTATAATCTAGTGATATATAAGAGTGTTCCAAAATGTAACAACTGCGGCGTTCTATAAACGAACTACGATAGCCTATTTGGGTCTAAATGTAAGATTAAGATTGAATATACAAACTATACAGAATCGTTTCAGATTGGGTATAACAGCTGTTCTGCAATACTGTATTAAGTCAATAGGAAAATTATACATTTTACAAAATCCGATATCCATAAGATCAAGAAATACAATCAAAAAACTCATTTGATTACTAAAGTATTAACTAACAAAATATCTATTTCAGCTATAATAGTTTTCTGGAATATTGTAATAAAGATACTCCTTTTAATCTGCAGGGAATGTATTACTGTGTATAAAAACCTAAGCAGCTCCTAATATACCTTTCAGAACACCTCCTTGGCTAGCAGTTCGCCTGAGGACCTCTGCCGCTTTAAGAGGAAATGCCCAAATGAGGGTAGCTTAAATAAGAAGATGCTTTTCAACGCTGTGTTATTGCAATATATTGATATAGATATCAATATCGATTTGAATAAGTAGCCACCCCTTTTGGCATTATGGTGCCAGCTGCTAGACGACTGCAGCCCGATTCATATGGATTGGTTAGACAAATGTACAAAAGAAAACAGGAGTGTATATCGCGATACTATAAATGGTATATAAACAAGATTTGGAGATTATATATATATAGGAACTCTCCATATACCCTGAAACTTTAATCCAAAACCATCTGGGGTACAACCTTTTTACACTAATGAATAACTGGTATAATCTGGATGGCCCTGAAAGAAAAAGGGAGAGATTAATAACGTTAATGTATATATACAAAAGCAAGCAGCTATACATTTAACAAAAATTTATTCAATTATTTTAGAATCTTCTCTGAATAGAAATGAATGGTATATAGATTATTAATATATATCAATAGCTGGGCATTAAGGAGATAATGAATCTAATAGTCTTTATAGTATTCTCTGATTGCATAATAATAAACAGCAACTTCAATACTAAGTATAATCTATTTAAGCTTGATATATCTTCATCTTGCCAAGTAGCTCTCCTTACAGAATAATCCCTTTCGAATAGAATGAATTTTATTGAGACCCTAGGGGTCCCTACTTACAAAGCAGGTCATATAATTAATCTTACTTTTTCTAATATCCCTTTCATTAGTATTATTATTAACAATAATCTGAAAAACAGTTCTAATTATGAAATATAAATAATTATGATCCCGAATCTTACTTTATTTATTATTAAATTCTTTAACTATAGAATTAGCAAAAAAGATCTTTTAGTTTTTCAAGAGATTATAAAGAATGAAGTTCCCTATTTTCTAAGCTCAATAAATATATTTATCAAACAGATTAATAAATTAATAGAAATACTGGATTCTCTATTTGAATTAGCGATTCACTTAGTAGAAAAGGAGAAAGATATCTCCAATCGTTCTGCCCCCTAATTAATAAACGAATACAGAATAGCATATCAAAACTTTAGAATAGTTAAAGCTGAGGATATCAATCAAATAGAATACTAGTAGTAGGGATTAATAACTATAATTAGAAAAGCGAAATACTAATATTAGCATAGGATTATTGATAGGGTAAATTACAACAAAGATCTATATAAAGTAATCAATTAGTACAATCTCACTACTAACCTCAAAGTACTATTTTTAGTTATTAATGGCATAGTGATTAAAGATATTACGAAAAAAGCCTGGGTTTTATATAAGGAGGTCCTTAAATATTTCAATAGTAGCAATAATCTTATAATGAACCTATTTCAGTCAAACTATATACCTAACAAATTCTTATGAAATATAAAAGTATTTCTCAAAAAAGTAGAAAAGAGTGTTATAAGAGTTTCGAATATCTTATCTAGGTCTGACTAGATCATTGTTTGCTTTCTGAAGACTTGCTAGAATTCTATTGAACTAGTAATCGCTGGGATCTTTAATCAATATCTACAACTAAGTTACTTTCTAAATAAATGAAGATAGATAAAGGTAATAATAATCTCTAAGATTGGAAAGAAAAACAAATTGTTAATACAATCCTAATAACCAATAGCTCTATTCTTATATATCTCAAAGGGTTTGGAATATATAATTATTTAATATATTTTATGAATCGTAATGATAATAAGTATATTCAGCCCTTAATACAAAGGAGCGCTCCCCAAATAAGTAATAATAAACCTAGTTATTTCTTTTGTATATAATATCGAAGAGGCCTTTGCCTATAAGCAAAAAGTCATAATGGTTATACTGGACATACAAAACATATTCAATATACTCCTACCGAATAGGCTATTGGAATATATATACTAGTAAGGATAGCCCCGCTTCCTCCTGTAATTAGTCTAAGCCTTTCTAAGCAACTGTTTAATAAGAGTTTGACTGGAAAATGTAACTATAGAGTATAGCCGCGTTAAGTACAGCTCTCCGCAGGGCTCCCCACTCTCACCTATACTATATATCCTGTATCTTGCTGAGCTTCTGAATCAAGATACCAAGCTGTACTTCGAATATACTAATAATATTTATATATATCATATATCTAAGAATATTTACAAGAATATTGATTTCCTCAAATGCGATCTTTGCCAGATTTTCTAATAGAATGAATAAAACTGTATAATATTTGTATTGAAAAAGCTAGAAATAATATACCTTTTTTGAAAAAGAAAAGTATATATTCTGCATTTGGAAATAAATAATGAAATAATAATCCACTCTATTAATAAAATAGGTAATAAAGCTATTCAATCTATTCTATACTGACTAAAAATCTGATTTAATCAGAAGTTTTCTTTTAAAAGATATATAACAAAACAAAAAGCGAAAGCCCACAAGGTTGTAAAGTATATTAAAAGGTTTGTATAGATATATTACAGTCCGCTAGCTGCAGTGTTGTATAAGGTGATGATCATCTGTGTCCTACCCTTTATTCTGTATAGATTTGAGATATGGTATACAAACCAAATGAAGCTAAATCGGATAGGGAGAGCCACCCGTGGTATTATGATAAATATAAGACTAAGCAGTTATATCACTAAGGTCGATTGAGCGATCATCCTAATAGCAAGAGGAGTTCTATTTATCTGTTGTATAACTTCAATTATTGCGATTCTAAGAAACTTTGGACTATTGCTTGGCGAGTTAGTATTCGAACAAATATAGATAAGATTTGTGTTCCAACTCCGTAAGATAAACGAAAACCATTTATTAATAATTCATTTAATACAAATATTTCAATATAAAATAAATAATACTAACTTTTATAGATTAGCCAGATTAATTCCGAAAGCATTGAGACTAATACTCTCTCCGCCATACTTCTCCATAGAGAACTAAATCGACCCTATAAAAAGTGTAAAGAAAAAAGCAGCCATATTTGAATTTATGTAATAGTGAAGCCGTCTGCCTAATAATTATATTACAATCTTCTCAAATAGCACTGAATAATATTATTAAAAACAAAAGATAATTGGCTACAGTTATACTATCTAGGGGCGCTTGCGCAGGCAGCAATCTTGTTTACTAAGATTGCATCTTTCATATCTTTTGGCGTTTTAGGTTGCTAACCTG
>PQXJ01000786.1:0-10335 GCA_004786225.1 Botryotinia narcissicola | reverse complement strand
GAGGGGGAGAGGGGGAGAGGGGGGAGAAAGAGGTATGTATATAGGTATATATATATGTGTGTGTATGTATGTATGTATGTGTGTGTGCGTGAGTAGGGAATTTGGATTATTCGAGATTGTGAGCTTAAAGAGTTTATGGATGAGGAAATAATTACTTTGAGTGGGTGAGTGATGACGGAGAGGGATTAGGAAGATGTTGAAGAGAGGTTTGTTATGTGTTGTGTTTATACTGTGTTATGTTGGGGTAGAAGAGAAGTTAGAGAGGGGGGATGTTTGGGGAATCTGAAAGAGGGAGTTTGGAGAGAAGCTGGGTGTGAAATTGGTGGGATGATTAGGGGTTGATATGGAGAGAGGGTAGAAGGGAGAGAGTCTATGAGAAGGAAAGATAGAGAGAAGTTATGATGGAAATAATGACTGGTAGTTGAGTTCTTCTGGGAGGGAGGAATGAGAAGTTGTATTTCACTGACTGTGTGAAGCTCGTAGCAGGACAAGAAGGAAAGGAAAGGGGAGGAAATCTGAGGGGAGTATAACTTCATATCTGATAGTCAAATACATAGGTAGACGGAAATGAACACCGATACTTTTTCTTAATGAATAGTATAGATATTCTCTCTTTAGCAAGAATCTATGAGGAAAGAAGGTTCCCTAACAAAGCGATATCTCGATCCTACGAGTGAGGATTTCAAAATCTCTGGATTCATCTCAGTACTTGTTTTTTTTGCGCGGCCGAGAGTCTAGAGTCTGGAATTTGTTGCGGAAATAGATTAAAAGGGATAGAAGTGATGTGATGGGATAGTTATGTGTGTTTGAGGTTTGAATATGTGAGAGGTGTGGTTGTTGAATAAGTACTTGTGACTTGAGTTCCGGAGTGAGAGAGTGTGAGTGCATCTTAATCGTCTCAAATATGAATGAAATTCACTGATTTCCCACAAGAAACTCAAATTCGAATACCTATCCCTCATACACCATAGAAATAGTATATCGTAAATCAGAGCCGACACCAATCAATTTAATATTCCACATCGACAACTACATCTCTATTCATCTGCGCTCAGTATTCATCACACTTCTATACAAATTGGAGAATCCTCACTCACCCCCGTTCCCCCCGAATGGAATAATCAATACCAAGAACTGAGAATTAAACAGTGTAATCTGATGAATATCAAGAGATTTGTTGATAAATACACACTAGGTATTAGTAATATTCGTTGCTTGTACTGATATCTGTAATCTGCAATCTGGTTATTTACTATTGGATGATTAATCTTGATCTTGATAATACTACGGTAGTATCTCCATGCATCCGTAGATATTGTATTGATTGACAGATTGTATACATATACACTACAGAGTAAAATGAAGAAGAGATCATAATCATTTAAGACCGAAACAATCTGATATGAGATTACATCTTGGTGAGGATTGGATACTAAATATGTCTTCTTGAACTTTATCTATATCACTGACGCGCTCAAGTAAGTAGAGCTATCGTTTCGTGTTTTCCAAAGATAAAAAATTAGAACGAAAGCTACACAAGTACAAGAAGAAGAAGTAATCTTTTGGCAAGAAAATTAAGATTGAAAAATGACACGAAAAACAAAAACCATCTGCAGCATACACTCCAGTGTTCCTCTCCATATTCCTATACTCGGTCGCTAGAACATTTGTCCGTTTCCGACTCCTATTGTAGTCTTAACTCTATCCTCATATTCCCACGATATCAATAAACAATGTTTCTTCCGACTCCGATGCTAAAGTGATGCCTTCCAGGCGCGTACAAATATAAATTATAATCAAGCATGTCAACCCTTGCTTGCATCCAAATCCATCTCCCAACGACTCCTTAATTCTCATCTTCATGAATTCTGATCTTTGGATGACTGATTGGCGACATCAGTACTTGGCGACTCATCTACTGCACTACTGCTGGAAGGCCCCTCGACTCCATCATTGCTAGTATTGCGACTTTTCGTAGTCAAATCACCATAACTAGGTAATTCATCCAATCCACCACTACCCAAACATCTCGCCGCTCCTCCAGTATCAAGCTGAATCGTAACACCATGCATCATCGAATCCCCATAACTTGGCAACTGATCTTCACTTGCATTTCCAGCGAGGCCCTCCCCACGAGCTCTCGTTTCACTAGGGCCAGACACATTACTTGAGCTCCCCACTACTTCCCTATTCTCCTCTCTCTCACTCCACAACATTCTTTTCTTCCTAGATATCTTATCTAACTCCAAAGAGAAGAAACCTATCGCCCGTGTATTATCTACTCGTCTCGCGACCTCAATCTGTTCTTTGAGATCTTTTTCTTCCCGTTCCAATCGACAATACCTCTTCCATTCCTCAAACCAAAAACACAAGAGTGCAACGATCAATTTCTGACCACTAATCGAAAGGCTAGTAGAAGCAAGCTGATGTGGGAAGTTCTTGGTAATCGCGGCCGTTTTAACCGTATACTCATCTTCCATACTATGTCTCGGGGCCAACATCCCAGGTTCAAGAGTAGCGGGTGCTTCCAATATGATACCGTGTTGGATAAGAGCTTTCTGGATCTTCACACTGGAACTTTCCATATCGACGATGTCGGTTACCATAAAAGCTCGCTCGCCGAGATACATGGGATGCGGAAGATGTCGTTGATATTTGATGAGAGCATCGGCTTGAGCGGGAGTTAGAGAGACATCGGTGAAGGGGTGAGCTTCGGAGAAGACATTGCCGACGGCATGAAGGAAGGCTCCGGAGAGTCTACGGACGCGTTCCATGATCGCTGATTGTCTTTGTATCACCTATCACCACACTATTGTAAAATTTCCTCGTGGCTGATTGGATGATATTTGGTATGATAAGATGAGATGAGATGATGTCCTGATGTGAATGCAAGGTACTATGTCTTGCCCTTGTTCCGCATATAATATTGATACTGGGATGATTTGAATCTGATCATGGAAGGTGCTCACGAACAAAAAAGTAAGTTATTCACGAATGAGGGGTATTAATTTGGGCACATGTTCCGTGCCCATTACATCTCCATTCACCGTTCCACGCAGATAAAAGAATCAATCTTATTGGTTCAAAAGAGCAAGACGGACAGGAGAAGAAGAATAAGGCTACCTGTCCTAGGTAATCCAAGGATTTCTTATCAAAGTCGCATTACCATAAAGATAAAGATAAAAATAATGCAACCCCGCTTTCAACCGATTGCGAAGCTGACATACAGATTCCACATTGAGAAATCAAGCACGAGATGCTGAAGGATGGCTGCAGCAAGGGTTTCAGCTGAAGTTTGGGTCACGAAATGATCACTTGAACAATTTATCTCGTGACCAGTTGCAGTTGGGCCAAATATTTGGATATGCACATCGTTACTCGGGTCTTGGAAATGGGGACGTCGTCGTCAATATTGTTGGGAGGCGTCTTGTACACAGTAGGATCAAATTCGCAAACTTGCAAAGGAAGGAAGGTAAATCCCTCCCCACAATTAGTCAATACTAGGTACAACACAGTATGACAAGAGCATCCATGGATACCTCTTGCTACCCAGATATCAAGATACTGTACCATCATACCCATACCCATACCCATACCCATACCATCCTTTGAAGCGTCGTCAACCTCAACAACTGTCGTGGCGATATTCACTAAGCAATTGATACCTATCCATACAAACAGACAAAAACACCGAGGCTTAATCAAGTAAACCATTTAATTTTTCGAGAATGATTCGAGAATGACAAACCAAAAGTATTGACGTGGTGTTGCACTGCCACAACGGCTTGTGTCAAGCATCGTTCAACCTGTCGTCCGTGATGAACATTGTCTGTTCCCTACTCGCGATTACGAACGGCTTTATGCGCATTGCCCTCCAACTAAAGATATTCGCCCCTCTCGCTGGCAATGTCTGTCTAGGAAATAGAGAAACATTGCAGATATTTCGCCTTGTGTTCAGCTGTTCCAGGATACCTACTTATGCCACGTTGATCGCGTTAAACTTATACCTCTCCTCGCACAGGCATCTTTGGTTTATCGGGGTCCATGGGTGGCATATTCGTAGTGATCTACTGACTAAGATACCGAGTGCGTTTGGGATCTTGATTCTTGATCTAATAACCGCATCGCCAATCCCGAAGCCATTGAATACTTCATGGTATTGTGGTCATCAATATGGCTGTGTTACATTTAGAAACACATTTAGAAGCCTGATACATTCAAGGATTTCCGATGGATATCTTCTGATGGGGCTAACAAACAGGGCCGTCACATTTATGCCATGAAATCTTAAACAATTACGTGCCCTACGTGCGATTCGTATGGAAACGGCAGTTCTAGCTATGCAAAATCTCGGATGATATGATAGATCTCATGTGGATAAAGCGTGGTGAGAGACAAAAAGGACAGGGCACGGCGCCAAATGGTAACGGCGATCCGAATAAAATATCTTCTGGACGAATCCGCAACGTGCTTTTCCGAATACCAGAAAATGGAAAGCCGATGTCATGTGTCACACTGCGTTTGTACCCTCTTTCTCATACCATAAGGTTCAAGTATCTAAGTGCGCATGTAGAGTTACCTGTTGATGTTACCCTTACCTGATGGCATCCCTTGTTACGTATCGTGAGGTTTCTCGGGCAGCAAGATAGACACTGACATCCTCAAAAGCGCTTCGATGCGGCCAAGGACAGATGGTGAATGCATATAATAGGTTGGAAAACTGGGAATATCGCTCACCGTAAGATACAGTACTCAATTGCGGGAAGAGTTTCAGCAAAGTTTGTGTCCTTGTGATCATGTCCTCCATATATTCTCCGCCATTGAAATATCTTCCGACGGTGAAATCGAATTGAAGTCACGAGAATGAAGGATTTTGACATTTGATCTCGTGAATTACATTACCCAGTAGTATTGTTACCGTTGCGGCGTTACGGCGTTACCTACCCTCCCTACCTACCTATCTTTCGATCAATGATGTATACCTACCTACCTACCTACCTACCTACCTACTTACCTAGTCGGCTTGTAATGGATCCGAGGCTTGATAATTCATGAATTAATTGGTGTACGATGTCGAGACGGTTGAGATTGATGGTACAATTGTACAGTTGTGCAAGAGTTGCAAGTGCACGAGTGCAAGAGTGTCAGTTCTGGGATATTTCTGAGTCGTGCCTACCCACGACGGCAAGTTCATTAATGCCGGATGCAAGGCCCTAAGCCCGCAATAGTTAGGCAAAAACTTTAGTTTATAATGGCTCGGTAATATAGGTAGAGACTAGAGAGCCCTGCTCGGGCATGCCCGTTGACTATCACTCAAAAGCGGCGATAAGGAGGGGAGACAGTCGAGACAGTTGAACATCTCTCGTGGCGGTGCAAATCAATATCTTTTTTATACATCATAAATCAACTTTAATATATATAAAAAAAGCTGTTAACAGATTTTATTACCAATTCGGCATTCTATTTTTCCATTTACCTACCTTTGTATCAAGTATTAAGTCTAATTATAGAAATACCAGCCCAAATGTTCGGAAAAAGCATGTGGAAAAAACGCAGATGGTTCCATTGTAACGTCGCCACACTTCGTTACATCCTATCGTATAGCTTAAAACGCGTACACCGAGATTTGTTCAATGACTGTGCTTCTCTAAGAGGTTCATGCTGTGAGGGTCATTGCCAGTATAGACCCTGAATTTGCATCGCAGGAACCTGTTCCTGTGCATATCTACACACCCACCATGATGTGCTCCCTATACCTGTGCGTGAAGGAATGATGACCTTCAACGAATACTCTGATTTATTATTACTTCTCCGAGAGCGATATCGTTGTAAGTGCATGACTGGTGGAACGGCAAGTTTACACGGTTTTGGTTGGCAGGATTGCACCGGCTCGAAAGTTGGTATGTGCGAATCAGAGCCCAGAAACGAGCTTTTGACAGCGACGCTACTTTTCGCAACTGGGATGGGCTTTTGTAATAAATGGCATCTACAGGCTCAGATTCATCGACGACGACTCAGTCTAGTAGAAAATTGTCAGAGTTTTTACCTTCCACAGTCCACCTCTAGGAAATGTTTCGTCCGTCGCACCCCGGAAGAGTGGTGTCGCTTGCTGCTTAATTTGTTTGACTTTGTACATGGCCTAAGGCTCGCACGAAGAGGAAAACATCATGTCAGGACTCAGGAGAGTTCTGGAACTTCGAAATCTATTCATGCAGGATATTCCAATTTTGGTGTGTAACTGGGTAGATTATCTATGAAATAGGTTCAATATCCGGCCGTTCGTGCCTCCATTCTCAGACTGGAAGATCCATAGTCGTCGTGAAGCTTCAGAGAGGTCTCTTAATCTCCAATACCTATGTAGATTATGGAGATGTATGAGATTAGAACAAACTTTGTCTTGAACAGAATCACTGTGAAAACCTGTATGATGTTTCACATTGTTGACGCAACCTCAGCATTATCACTTTTTTGCCTTTCTGTATGCGCTGAATATGCGTATGCATTGTGCTGTGCTGTACTGTGTGGAGGTGCAGGTTTGGGCTTGATGCAAGTCATCTTTTCATCGCCGGCCGAAGTTGAGGCCAGATGATATTGGCGATATGGTTAAATGGAGGAAAAATAAGGCCGACTGCATATTGCAACATGGGTTGATTAACTCAAGTAGGTAGTATCTGGGTGTCGTAGCAAAAGAGGAGTATAATAACGATAAAAGTGGTAAGGTAGCATTGGAAATTGTGAAGTCCGGTGAGTAAGAGCCGAGAGAAAACCCAATTCATCCACCCACAGTTATGATGCAGTGGGAGAGAGATCTCCAGCCCTTGGAGGTTTAGTTTTACTCTCTTTGCGCATCATAACATGAAATGATAGCTGGAGCCATATTAGATTTTAGGACAATAAGAAATTAAAGAGATGGTCATTGGGAAGGTTTGAGAAAGGTTGGAAGAGGTATCGTTGTTGCAATCTCCGTGAATTGACTTTTCTTTGCTTATCATCGAAGTTATTGGTACGGACGGAGTTCACCAGCCAGCCAGCCCAGCGAGCCCAGCTATCTCTCTGTACCTATGATCATTATCTATGATGACTGATTGATGACTGAGATGATGGGATCTTACCCGATCAAGTCTAGTGCCCACAGTTTCCATCATCTCAAGGTTGATTATACTTTTCCGTGCCATGGTCAATGTCAATGAATGTCAATGAATGTCAATGTCAATTACCTAGTCAGCTATTCAGCTAGTCTCCTAGTATATACCATGAGATGAAGATTCTTCATATGTCAAAAACTCTATCGATTACGATCAAAATTCAATCCAAATTTACTTTGGAGAGCGGCATCCAAAACGGGACCACGGAAACTAAATACATACAAATACGATGGGATCTTCAAGGACATCGCTCTTTTTCTGATTACCGATTATTTCCATCCCATTCATTGTACCGGTCTTGCATTTTGCATTGCATTGTTACACCCTCGGCAGAATCAAGATGATGATACTAATTCATCGTATCGTATTTTCGTCGCCTTTCTCCGGTGCTTCGTGGGCTGTGGTACGGCCGTGCATGTATGATATTCCTCTACCACGACCCAGGTAGGCATAGGTAGAGGTGGCAGATGTAGAGCTCTAGGACAATGTGAGATGGTCAATGGCCATTAGTGATCAAGTAGAATCTGCTCCACGATACCGGGAAGTTCTCTGAGAGAGAGAAAAAATGCAAATGCAAGATTTTTACGGAGTACATTATTAAACCTTTAGCTGCAGTGGTGACTGAAAGTGGATAAGTGGAAAACTCATTATCAGTCATCTTTTGGTCACTTTTTATTGGCAAACATCCAGGGCTTGGGCTTAACTGGACAGGGCTTCATTGCGGTGCAGCGTGCACTGTGCACTGTGCAGGTGGCCATCCATTAGCTATTCTTCGTTTTCTTTGCTCATAAAATAAAAATACCAGGGACCCTATTCAGTGGTATGCAGGTCGAATGCTCTAATGCAGCACTTCCCCCAGCTACTGCTTCACTACTTGACTGCTTTTTGCTGCATCTGTCTGTCTTTCTGTCTGCTGCATCTGCTCATCTGCTGCATTCGCTGCATTACTGCCACTATTGTTAACACCCCCTCCCCTTTCGAGTATCTTTTGTTTCCACCGACCCGTAATCTTTCGATCTTTGCGGACGAAATCCAACGAATGAGGTATTTCATCGGAACTTTTTTCAAAGATGTGATGTGAGTGGAGACGGGGGATGGAGGTGGCATTGGTGTAATCTACAATATACAACAAGACTACTCTCACCCTCCCTTCTCTTCTAGACTGCTACACTTTACCTCTTCCAGTATCTACTCCTAGCCTCTTTTACCACACCACATCTTATCCAAACTGGATCAAGCCTTCGGATAGAAAGTGGCTACGTCTATAGTTAAACCTTACGGGTATTATCACTAAGGGAATTTAAGATTTTCCCATCTATTCATCATACCTCATCCTAACTTCATCCCTACGAGCCGATCCCGCCGCTTGACTAGTAGCTGATCGTTGACCTCTTATAACAACCCCACCATACCCCTTCGACTCTTTTTTCTTACCCTTCCTTCTTCACGACCTCATTCGTCCGTACCTTTTTCGATATTTATTCAAGGCGCGCAAACTAGATCCCTTGTCTCGGGACCGCCAAAATACTTATCTTCATTTCATTTCAACACGCTGATTTTCTATTTCCCATATCTTCGTCACGTCAAGCTCTCGCATCTTTACATATCCCTGACCTATTGTCCTCGAATATCTACCCGTATCATCACTCCATACCCCGTCTCCCATACTTTCCGTCAAACTTTACTCCAATGCCTCCTCAATTACTACCTGCTTCGGCAGCTGCCTTTGCTCCAAGAGCTTCATCCGTCAATGTTGTGTTAAGTTCAAAGGTTGAGCCATGGTTAACACAAACCTTAAAGCGTATAAATCGTATAAAGCGTCCTCTAAACAGTGTACCCCAGCACCAAAGATGCTTAACGGAAACGCTATCTTCGTCAACAGCTATATGGACTCTTGGATCTTTGATGCTATCGAAAGCCCCGGAACAAAGACGTGAAGACTCAAACCCATTAGTTGAGGCCATGTTCAACTATCAACTCATTCACATCGAAGCTTATGTTGTTCATGTGGATATGGTATTAAGAAATGAGGTTGCCTACAAACTTACTCCAGATACGATAGAATCACTTATCGAGTTTCACAAGGATGTCCACTGCCTAGATATTGCAGCGAACACCTACAACTGGTCAGAGAAGGATCAACAAGTGAAGAAGTTGCACGAAGACTTCATTCAAGCTATTAACAAGTTCGTCTACCGAACTCATGTCTCTGCATTAGAGGGACTGGAAGAAGATGGCGCTGGTGAATTGCTATGCGGTAAAAGTGACGAAGTCAAGATCAACATCATGGGCCTTTTCCTTCCCCTACTCCCCCCACCACCAAGGGTCGTCGATGTGGTTAGTCCTGCTACTTTATTGCCTAGCTCCCCAGCTGGCATGAATTGGTGGTCGCAACCCACGATACCAGTAACAACCGCAGCTCCTGTTGATCCATGGAGGATGGTTCCTTCAAGTCCAAGTACGACATCTTCCATGTCCTCTGCAACCGACACTCAATCTTTATGGGCAAGTATGGGCTTGAATGAGATTCAACTGCCTTCCCCTACACCATCTTATAGCCAACCATTCACCACAGCCGGACTCTTCTACAGCGCACCACAAGTTAGTGCGCCGATTCCAGCACTTCCTCTACCAAGCATGTTAGCACAACAGCATTGCGGTATTGGTATGGGGTATGGTGGATTTGGTGGATTCGGAGGTGGATGGGACCGATATCAGGAGTACGCTACAACGATTTGACAACCAAGGCCTGGATCGTTAAACAACCCCCCTACTACCCGCTCCGGGGTCTAGGGCAGGTGACAGTATCACACATAATACCATGGCTCCAAGCCTCTGTACACGACAACAAACATTACATACATGGCATCGGCAAACTTCTTTAGCGGCATTTGATACCTCTGAGGGCACTTACGGCGTTTTTACATCTTCATCATCGTCCTCATCAGCGATCGAGCGAACAAATGATATCCTGGGAACAAATCATACTTAATAATCATCAGCAAGAACGACAATCTCCTTTCATTACAGATACATAATAGGATACCAATTTTTTTTATCTTTTTTGGCTTTTTCTATTTTTTTTATTTTTTTTTATTTTTTTTAGCGCAGCGAGTTCGGATTTGCTTTTACATGACACTACACAACCGCAAGACCGGTTCAACCAATTTTCCTTTTTCATAGCATATGG
>PQXJ01000785.1:0-10372 GCA_004786225.1 Botryotinia narcissicola | reverse complement strand
GGGCATCCCGTCCGCTCTGCCATACACAAGCTTCAGATCGGTGGATTAGTAGTTGGGTGGGTGACCACCAGCGAATCCCCACTGTTGTATGTTTCTTTTTGCAATTTTGGCACCTGAGGGAGGGGGGCGAGCCGGATTAGGGGGTGTCTCTTTTGTGACTCTTGGTTGCTTTGTATGACTATTTCAGAGTATACGAGACGAATGGATTGATAGTTTGCTTCGGCATTGAGAAAGTCTTCCAGTGTTCGTAGTTTTGTTTCAGTTATGTTCGACATCGAGATCCCGAGGTCCAAAATTGCGCCGAGAAGTCTCTAGAATTGGTCTTCGACGGGAATTTGCTTCATCTCAACGCCCCACTATTTTGTCACCGGCAATCAAGATCTACCCACCCTGTAGCCTATATTTCGTCGAGTATTCTTGCTTGCTGATACAAATCTTATCGGTACGAGTTCCCATAACGTGGGTCTCCTCATCAATCTTTCTTCTTGTGCGAGATACTGTAGATGGTTTCCAAAGGCAGACTGGTAGTGCATCAATCTCGAGCACCTCCATAGCTTATGCTTCGGTCTAGTGTGCCGGGGTTCTGGAGATCTTAGTACAAGAGCAGATTATTCTTGTCAGTATCAAGACTGCGGCGATGGAGTAGTAAATATTGGAGTATCCAAGAAGTTTGTAGAAAATAAAGGATATACTTGTTATGGCCTTACATGAGACTTCCAGCCTCGATTGTGTTTGATAATTGTTGTTGTGACTGGGATCTCCATGCAAATAATGTGAACAGTTTATGAAGAGCTGGCCCCTCTGTGAATGAATGTCCGACATTGCCGAAATCCACTGTGTTGAATTGTGCTTTGTCACCTGTGTTCACGTCTTCAAAAATGGGTGGAAACCTACCTACCTACACAACTCTGCTGACAGTACACCCATGAGTGATCAGAGCTGATATAGAAAAGAAAAAATACTCTCTAGGAAAGCTTTCACCATCGAATAGTGACGTTTTAAAACTTGGCGGAGGAAGATGAAGTTAACGTTTACAACAAAAGCAAACAGTGAAGTTATAGTATATGCATTAGTGCACCGGTCACTAGACACCCCCCATTTTGAACCAAAGCAACCATCAAAGAACTGACGGGAGCAAACGTTGGAGGGAGGAGAATTTGCAAAGGCAGCCGTGAGACAAGATCTAGCTCATCATTGAGACCTCATGTTCTGACAGTTGAATCTTCCCACTCGACTAAGATTTCCGAAGTTATTCCAATACCAAACATTAACTTCGATGTCGTCGACAGGAATGTTACATCCGCATCTTCTCACATCTAAACTTGGTGTTGTTGTTGAACAAACAAAAATTGCGGGGAAGTTTCCAGCCACCAAAATCAAAGCCGCTCGTGCCACTTCACTTCCCTGACTCCCGAGATCCCCATCCACCACCACTTCATCTGACAACTCACTCACACCACTCCTCACACAACACAACACAACACAACACTCTCACCACATAAGATCATTCGGCATCGCAAAAAGCGGAACTTGTTATTCTCCAACTGTGAGTATTCAAGGCAAGTGAGCTTGGCAAGTATTGGCAAACATAGAAATCTATGGAACAATCGTTGGAATACGAGGAGATCGGCATCTGGTACGGTACTCGTTATCTATTTATAGATTCACATGCATCTGACGTAGTCGACCGTATGGATACATGCCTCACTGCCTCCATCATCTCGTACTCGCCTTATCAATGAATGAGACTCGGTTTATGTAAATTTATCACTCCAAAGTGATGGAAATGCGGAGGATTAAGCATAAGATCGAGGCGTCCGGAAGATGCACACGATACCGCTTCGATGCCAAGATCTTCGTACCCGCACAGCCTTGCATACAGCGTGCATATACCGCTGTTCTTCTCGTATTGCTGAGAGGAGACTCTACTGGTGGGGTCATGAATAGTGTTGATAGATATCATCTGATTTAGTTGCAATGGAATGTTTCTCGTAATTGACAATGCAGGCAATGCGGTCCTGGTAGGTACCCCGCTATCACGAGTTTCGATGGGTGGGAGGAGGCGACATGTACGGAAAATTATCTGGTGAATTACTGGAGTGGAGGTGAGGTTTGCGTGAGGGGCTTTTGAGGGGTAGAAGGTATATAAGACATGATGTGCGCTGTGGTGGAAGATCATTATCAACATCAACATCTACAACATCACTTCAAAGTATCTCAGATATCTACAAGAACTTCTACCTCGCAAACAAACATCACCACCTCAGACACCCAAACTCAAAATGCAATTCCCAACTCTCGCTACTCTCCTCACCTTTGCCGTTAGCGCAACAGCCATCACTGTCTCCTACGACGTCGGCTACGATGATGCCAGCCGTTCTCTCGCCGTAGTTTCCTGCTCCGACGGAATCAACGGACTCCTCATCAAGGGCTACTCTATCCAAGGTTCCCTCAGATACTACCCCAACATCGGTGGTGCATCCACCATCGCCGGCTGGAACGATGCAAACTGTGGCAACTGCTATCATTTGAGCTATGGAGGAAGAA
This sequence comes from Botryotinia narcissicola, assembly GCA_004786225.1. Classification (NCBI taxonomy): domain Eukaryota; kingdom Fungi; phylum Ascomycota; class Leotiomycetes; order Helotiales; family Sclerotiniaceae; genus Botryotinia; species Botryotinia narcissicola. The sequence continues at coordinate 7,825 of PQXJ01000785.1, read as the reverse complement.
GCATCAATGTCCTTGCCATTGATCACGCTGCTACGGGATTCAACATTGGACAACAAGCACTTGATACCTTGACTGGTGGACAGGCAGTTGCCCTCGGAAGAATCGATGCTACTTACACCCAAGTCGACAGAAGTGTTTGTGGATTGTAGATGCTTGGAAGAAGTCCAGAATGCAAGCACGGGGATGAGAATGGAGTCTTGAAATAGAAAATGATGATGATGGAGATGGATATTGTATTGGAGATGGGAGTAATGGTGTTTATGACGATTCACGAGTATGGTTACGAATATTTAAAGCAAAGTAATAATGATAATGCAAGTTTTGCTACTTAATCTTTTGCTCCATCTGTGCATTTTGAAATGTGAGGTACTTCTGATAATATCATTCAATCTGTGGTGCGATCCATAGAAGCTCGGAATGTTCGGGAAATACAGCTTCCATCTCATGTTGACCATAGTTTAATTATCTCGTACTAGCTGTTAATTTTTTCACACAAGTGGAATGATAGGAGTTTCCCGTATTTGCTCCAAGGCTCGCCATTGACAGAATCACAGATCGTTTTGATAACATAAATGCGGGAATCTTCAAAATGTAAATGTAAACACATTCATATATGTAATGGATTCTATACTAATTATTCTATAATCTAAATGCTATATTTAATGGGTTGATATCGATAGTCCCAAGTTTCAATCCAAAACGCCGTACTATACCCATATTCACATGCCAAATTTAGTGACCCTTCAATAAATCAAATCGTGCACCATCATATATCAACTCAACTCGTCACCCCTCAAGACACCCTCTTCACAAGGGGAATCTTTCCACCCCAAACCTGTTTATGAAAACCCAAGAAAACTCTCAACTGTTCCTCGAAATTTCCCATATTCTCCGAGTGAGAATACCTACACCTAATTTCCTGCAATCCCTCCAGTGTCAACAAACCCCCATAATTCAATTGCTCCCAGCTCTCCGCTCCTCCCTGCCTCTCATACTCCTCCACAACTTCCTTACATCTCAATCCTTCTTGGAACTTCAGATGTACATACATCGTATTTTCCCAATCCAGGCCCTCCAACTCCACCGTAGTGACACGCTCTAAAATCCTCTTATCCACCGAGTTCAAAAATGCCATCCACTCAACGAAGCGTTTTCGGCCTTTGAGATTCTCCCCGCATAGATCCCCGGCGAAGAAGGAAATGGTGTCCATGAGAGGATTGACACAAATAGGCTGTCTCATGTATTTACTGAGGAGAAACCCGCAATTGCCACCAAGTTTCCCACGGGATCCTGGAAATTCCGAACGGTAAAGGAGAGTATAGTATAAGAGTGTCTCAGAACGTGATTCAGAACAGATAGAGAGGGTGATGGGGGGTGGGGTGGAGTGAGCTTGGAGGGGAGTGATGTTGAAGGAGAGGGGGACGGTTCGGGAGGAGGGGAACAGGGAACGCCAGATCTTGCGCTGGAGTTCGAGGGGAAGGAGGGTGAATTGATGGAATTTCCAGGGAGATGGCGTTGGTTGTTTTGATGTCTCTGATGTTTCTAATGTTTCTAATGTTTCTGATGTTTTTGATGTTTTTGATGTTTTTGATGCTTTTGATGCTTTTGATGCCCTTGATGGGAACCATGATTTTGGTGTCGTGATTGACTTTATGATTGACATCGTGACTGTTTTTCTCCTTTCCTTGTTGAACATAAATCGAAATGGTTGTGCTCCTGCTATTATCTAAGCTCTATTCCAGTAAATCGAAGTAGAATCAAAAGAATGTTCAAGTGAGTATAATGAAAACAACAAAATTTCAAACACGAAAATACGCCCCTGAAAAAATCACTATAAACAAACCACAACACAAAAATTTCCTCCGCAAAATTATCTCGAGTCTCCTACTTGCACTCGAGTCATGGAGGGGTTTTGTGACGTCTTTGCGTAATGAATTGAGTCGAGAAGCTAGAAAATTCTAATTTTTCTAGTGTGTCCAGCCTTATGATGAAACCAAAGTTAAATTTTTCTCTAGGGGCGCGTTGGAAAATTTACCGATATACTTTGACGATAAAGAAACTTAGAAGTGATATGAATGATTAAAGCAAAGCGAGATAGATACCTACGTATGAGAGGGATACATGTGGAAGGATATCTTCACCGCCGTCTTGCGTCTTGTAAAAACAAGCATATACCTACTCACCGCGCATTCCCACTCGAGGATTAAAGTTTCTAAACCGGATAATTATCTCGACGTGTATTTTTGAATCTTTCTTCTGTGGTGAAAGAGGACAGGAATCCAAGGGACTTCTTCTGGCGACAGTGAGGTGTTGGCCCTGCATTGTGTCAACGAATATTGAATTCAGACGTTTCATCCCATTTTTTCGACCGACACTAGAGATGCATCGTATGCATGCGAATCAGAGTCGATCACATGATGCAGTTGTCTCGGACTGATTGACTTATTTTACTGCCTCCAAGAGACAAGAGATCTCACAGATCTTGGCTCATCATCAAATGAGATATGCAACAAGGATGAAGACAACGAGATTCATGTGAAAATCATGTGCTAGGCTGAACAGTGCAGGGGTATCATATACAATCTCTTATCACCAAAATTCTTATCAGTCCAATAACCCGTTCTCAACCCATTCAAACGGCACGGCAACAGACAGAAAGGAGATCATTTTCGACCTTTTTCTGTCTCAACGAGAGAAAATGGATTGAATGGGAATGGGAAGCATTTAAAATCTCGACTCCTCGTCAATATGTCGTCTTACATATTACCATGGAACCAAACGGGAATACCATTCTTGATACGACCCACCACGGCACAAAATTTGAATGAAGGAAACAAGGAAAATCCAGACCTAAACTCTCCTCGTTCGGTGTAGCCGCCCGAACCCTGATTTACGGCATAGTCTACTGTTACTTTTGTTTGAGTCCTTTCACTTCACGTGTTCTGAACGACGGGAACGAAATGCTAATATTAAATCTTTCGAGAATGACGAGTTCAATAGATCATTCGTTACCTTTGACTCCCAGCCAGAATTAAAGGAGTTTCTAATGTTTGCTTCCAGCTTATCGGTTTGTTCAAATCTGGTTAGGATTGCGAATAAGATTGGAGCTCCTAGGATGGTCTATCTACACGATCGCTTCATCAAGCCCTATGTAAGTAGTTCTTCGTTCTGTGATAGGTTAGGCCATCTTAGGATCGTGGGTATGTGCTACCAAATGCTTCGAAGCTCAAAGCTCACGATGGTACCTGGAGACCCACCTTCATAAATGACAGTTGCACGGAGTTGGTATCTTTCAAGGGCAGTTATTGGACACATCGGACGGGAAGATAGTGATTACTATTCACGAACAGGTGCCATCATTTAAATGTTCCGTCCCTTATTCTTTATACATCGCTGGAACCATTGGTTCTATTCAGCTGTATTCATGAAAAGATGGGTGATCTCCCACGGTTCTGACCTTGACACAATTATTCGAACCTCTATTGTGGGTTCTCATTGGTTTGTTTTAATCTTTCATAGCTCAACATACAGGACCCAATCATTCATCTGATCTCCAAAAAGAGACTAGGTACGGAGAATTGCCTCGGTTTCGGAAGATGACAAGTGGGTCTTTCGTCGATTTCATCTGAAGCTATTCCCATTTCATGGGTGCATGTTAAAATCTAAGTGGATTTTTACAGATGACAGCTCTCCACAAACTATGTACCTTGATCTTTGGTATGGTGTATCCATTATATCTCAATAACACGAGCCACAATACATACACACCACACCCAGTCATACTCAAATAGCATTATCAAATCTTCCTTCGGACCCATTTTCAAAAGGTTCTAGAGGGAAAATAAGGCGATATTTGCTGGCAGCCACAAGTATCGTGCCCCAATGTTTTATACGATCCATTTTAAGAGTAGATCCTCGCCAAATCTATCGATTCGTGGAGGTACAAGGTTAGGCAACTTTCCGATTGACCAGTAATGTCCATGTCTAATGGTGGCAATTTTCAGCAAAAATGTTTGAATTAAACGAGGCTTCATCGATCATATGCCATTGATATTGTTTTAAGGATGGAAATTTGAAATTAGCATCTACATGAAATTTGCATTTTACTTCAACGGACCCCAGAACTTATACTCCACCTGTTCATGACTCTCTTTAATTGTACTCTTTGACTTCCAAATATACACAACTTTCTGCCGTTGCACATTACCCCATTGTGCTCAAGCTGGCTTAAAGCTTGGTTGGCAGTGACATATTCGATGTATTGGTCTTACGAAGTCAACGACCTGCAAAAACCTGGCCATTGGATTTGAGACTGTCCGGATGATATGAGCTGTACAAATCTCGTCGTGGAGGCATGGACATCTTGGGCCATAGCCGTCATATTCATTGCAGTGAGAATTTCTGCACGAATCTCGAATCTGGGATGGAGACAATTAAAGTTGGATGATTGTTTAATGTTTGCCGTTGTGGTTCGTTGCGCCTTGATGCAATTTGTTTGGGATATGATTCTGATGTGCAGTGATAGTTCGCATATACAGCTGAAGCAACGTCATCATACTACCTCGCGGCTCGCTGGTTAGGTTATTCGAATGGTGGAATGACTGAGTTAGAGCGTCAGAATCTTGACCCTAATTCTTTAGAATGGTTGTATCGAGTTAATGGGGCCAAAACTCATATTTGGAATTGGGTTACCTATATTACGTTGATGTGGTTACTAAAAGCTTGTTGGATCACCTACTATGCTCGTTTGATGTAAGGGTGCTCTTGATCTCGGTATTGTATAATGACTAACATTGAATCATAGTTCAGCTGCTGAAAAAAGGTCATTGAAACGTATCACTATAGGATATGTGGTGTTGGGTGTCACATATCTATCAGCCATTCTGGTAGTATTTTGTAAATGCATGCCATTGAAGAAGCAATGGCAAATTTATCCAGATCCAGGAAGTGAGTAACTTGCATCAAGCCTGTTTGGAGACTTTTCTAATGACAAACCACAGATTCCTGTTATGCTGGCAATTCTGTCTTTCAAATGGTTTTCATCATGTCTATCAATACAGTAACACATATGTATATTATGGCTATACCTCTACCTGTACGTTTAAACAGCCTAGCCTTGCATCATCCCTCTTAAACTATACCTGACATGTTACAGACAATTCTTGGTACCAAGGGCATGTTACCATATCAAAAGCTCTTTCTTCTCGTCCTTTACAGTGGAGGATTTCTCGTCACCGTCTTCGGTATCCTACGTTGTGTTTCCATCTTGACCGTAAGTTCTGGCTCCGACGTAACTATCCCACTCTCATTTCACCAACCTTCTTCCCCTTCCGCATCCCTCCAAAGACTAACCCATCTCAAGACTTTAGGCGCAGCCACATCAAGCGGACAATGGTCTCTTCGCGAATCATTTCTCGCAGTCCTAGTCACCAATCTTCCAATTGTCGCTCCAATAATCAAACGATTTTCCCAACAAGTCCGTGATCAATCCACGAAAATCTCATCGCATACAGGAACTTCTCCTTTTCGCGAGGAGGAAGTCGAGTTGGGCGAACTGAAATTGAATCACGAAAGATCCCGATCGAGAGGGAGAAAACAATCTTTAATCCCTAAGATCAAAGAGATGGGACCCGGGGAATGGGATGATGATGAGGTTGTTATGGTTCCGAAAGCTGCGCTGCGGAGATCCTACATGGGATGTAATAGTCCGGCACCGAGTGAAGATGAGAGGAGAAATTATTTCCAGTCTCGTTCGCACGCATCTACTCCCAATGGTAATGGGAGCTCGAAAGAAGAATTGCAAATATCGGAATTACAACAGCGATTGGATTTAGTACCGAAGAAGGAAAAGAGTAATATGAGAACGACAATCGAGGCGGGCTATGGAAATCATAATCGCTGGAATTGGAGTAGAGATGAGAGGAAAGATGGAGAAGGGGAGGAGGTGGAAGAGGGTCAGATTCGAGTGGTGCAGGAATTTAGATTCACGAATAGTGCTAGTAGTGTTTATAGGGGACCTGTTGCTGGACGATAGGTTGATAGAGGATATGGAAGAGAATGGGGAAAAGACGAGGAAAGAACGGGGGTGGAGAGAATACGAAATTATATGATACCCAATGTTAGCATTTTTCAATTCATCTCGCATCACATCCATCACATCGCATTATATTTCATCTTCATACGTTCAAATATGTACATCTCATCTGTTAATTTCAGAAGGTTGGATTGCTGACAATCTGATTTCTTGGATTGAAAATGGGTTATGCTCGGAATGAGTAACAAAGTTGTAATGAATATAGAAAAAGCGCGGGAAAGCTTTCTCTATTCTTCCTCTAACTTACTCAACTTAACTTTTATTAGGAGTAATTCCTTCCATATTCGCACTTCACTTTATTTTCGTTTCTTAATTATCTAAGGCAAAGATAAAGACCTCATTTCACATTGTGATGCGTCCTCACCTGGACGACTTTTATCCGATCAACCAACGAGCTCGAGCTGATTAAAAAGCTGATTCTAGTGAATCTAAAATAACTGCAGATCATTAAGAGATGGTTGCGCGACGGTATAGATGATAGGCATTCGAGGTAAAATGAGACGTAGTCGAGTGAATGGGGAGAGTTTTGAGAGGTTCCTCGAGTATATTGATTTCGGATGCTTGGTGTGAGTGAGGATGGCGGATAAAAAGTTTTGTTCGAGTGGATGGATGTAGAGGAGATCTGTATGAATAGAGGTTTGTTTACTAAAGATATCACGTCCTTCGAGTTGATTGGAAAGGAGCATGTTGATCTTGTGAGGGGGTCGAAATTTTTTCGTACAGAAAAAAATTCATTATATCCTCGAAAATGCATCTTTTGAAACTGTTAAAGATGCTTCTATAGTGGTTCCAGATACAATGGCCCAAATACATCATTTTTTCTACTTAGGCGGCGCAAGAATCATTTGTCTACAAGATAATTCGCTCTGTCGGGTGCTCATCAGAGGTTCAGCCTGTCCTATGGATTATTCATTGAGGCTATAAAATTATCAGCCTTATGTATATATTCCGCAAGTTAGCAGTATGTATTTGTAAGTGTTGGTATAATATAGATAGAACATATAGATTTTTCTACAATAATCGAGCCCGAGGCGTTTTCGCCGCTGCTTTCGGCGGGCTTCGTTGCTGTTTCACGCAGCCTCACAGCACCAGACACATGAACTTGCGCGAACCTTTTCTGGCTCTTTTTCTCACAGGGACAAGCCGTTAGCAGCGCAATGACACCATAAAATCAACCGCTTATTGCGACTTAGACATCGAGAGATATTATTCATAAAGAAATGGTGGTGAGTGAATTCACTCATACACACAATTGAGATGGCGTATATATATTCTATTCTTTTCACACTCAGACAGAAAATTTTGAATCACAGATGGTTTTAATAAGAATCTGATCTTCTTTCTTAGAGGTCACGTATTATAATGATAAGAATAATTATTATTATAATAATAATAGAAGATTTAATTAGTTTAGGCTTTAGGAATATATCGAATATATACAATGAGAGTTGAATTGAAGTCAATTTATAAGAGCTAAACTGAATTGAAATAAAATTGCTTCTTCTAGATTTTCTTTGAAGAATATCCTAGGTTTATATAATTTATAATGAAATTCTAGTATTTTCTATACTTATAAATAAAATTGATTTAAATTGTATCTCATAGAATTATATTGTATCATAAAAAGAAAGTATATGTTAAAAGATCATATATGAGTTGGTGGAAAAGCCTTAATATAATTAAGTTCTACATAGAGTTACGATACATATATGTGTGGACTCGGTAGAGTCA
>PQXJ01000784.1:0-10396 GCA_004786225.1 Botryotinia narcissicola | reverse complement strand
ATATACATACATATTAGTCTCCTCATATAATACTATGGGGGGATCAAGATGCTTACACGCGTAACTATATAGTTAATACAGAGGCCTCTTCCACCCAATCTTTTAATAATAACTATTATTTCCCTAAATATAAGAAAAAGGACTATAGATATTATAAATATATATAAAAGGAGAAGAACCGGCTTAAGACGAATTACTTTATTAATTATAACAATCTCTATGATAAAAGCTTTATAAAATAATACGATCAGTTTCTTATTAATATTGGACAAGAAGACGATCAAGAAGATAATAGCAATAATAACAATCATTTCATTGATTAGTATTTTACTGATACAAATAATTCTAAAGAGGTTTTCAGAACATTCTTTATATCAATAGTGTCACGGCGCCAACTACATGTTCTGTAGTTGCCTTCGTGCCTCAGGCATAGACCACTAGCGTGCCCTACTTCTTATAAGTAAGGCCTCACTCTTCCATAGCTCTTCTACCCTTATGGTACAATATAAGTCTTTACCCGTATCTTGACAGTTTGTACCATTTTCATAGAAGCTATTATAGCTTTATTTTAATTAAATTCCCATTGAAGTCACAATTTGATCGTGTTAATTGTATCTATCGCTAACCCGCCGCGTACCCTAATTGCCGTTATTCAAGAATTCTGCAAGGTTGTTTTGCGACCGCGGGAGTGTCCCAAAGATGGCCAATCAAGTATTTACATCTAATCTATTTCTACAATTTCTTTTCTTGAATTATATTCTCAATTTTGTTGAAATTAATGTCTCTTTATTTACAGATTTGTTTAATGATTCAAATGCTGCACATTTCGTAGCTGCCTAAGTCGTATTTGAATTGATTGAATTGATCATAAGCTCACTACAAGCCCAAACTGCCGCAGCGCAAACCCAAGTTGCTAATGTTCAATTAAAGATTATTGAGTTGGAGGATATAATTGAGATATTGAAAATTGTTATTCAAAATAATTTGTAAGCCTTGCCCTATTGGAAGTACTTTATTACTTCTAAAAAGTTTAATGTTGATAAGCAAGATATTGCAAAACATTAAAACTAATATATAGTGTTTTGTAATATAGTTAATCATTATTTAACTATAGATTATAAAAATGAATTAGAATTCCAAAAGATTATATTCCTTACCAATTTACTCTCTAGCCCTGTTTATACAAACAATCAGATACATTTTGATGCAATTATTAATAACTTGTATAATTCCGATCTTTAGCCTCCTAGATGGCATATTATAATAAGTATCTAATACGAATTGAATAAGCAATATCAAATCTTCAATCTTTTATATAAGGTTTTTATGGATTATGATAAATATAAAATAAAAAAGACTCTGTTTGATAACTTTATTACCAAATTCAAACAGCTTGTTATCAAGTATAAGAAAACTGTTGAACAACAAATTACTAATTTCAAGCTTAAGATTTCATAAGAATTGATTAATGCTTTAATTAACCACCCCAATAAACCCTTTGCCGCCAACATTAATTCATAAATAATCTAGTGGTAAAGTATCTACAATAACTTGGAAAAAAAGATTCATCTCAATAACCAACGAAAGAATCAAGGTACTAACTTCAATTGTAATCAATCGAAACCTTACGATAGAAAGCAGGTTACTGTTGCAATTCTTCCTACACCTAATCTCTCCAACGACCTCATGCAGTTGGATACTGCTCGACAAGGTCAATATCCCCCATCTCGTTATACTTGAGAGCAATGTATTAACCTTAGCCTCTGCCTCTATTACAAGAAGCCCGGTTATATCAAAAGCAATTACAAGGAAAAACAAGCTAATAATGTAAAGTATAATATTAATATTAATACTAATACTAATATGAGATACGCTCCTCACACCAATCGATTCCCTGCGGTCAACTAATACCAAAGCCCCGAACCCTATCGCCACGCTGCTGCCCCCTTTTACCATAATTCGTTCCTTTCTTCCATTCATTTCTCAGCCATATTATTACGCTATGCCTCTCCGATCCCTTTTAGCCTTACCCAAAATCTTAATTTAGGAGGATATGTTGAGGGATCTGTTTACTTTGAATAGAGTGAAATTTTAATTCCCTAGCCGGGTATATTAAAATATTAACCTCGGTTCACAATCGCAAATCGAGGTCCTTTATGGGAAATTTACCTTTGTGGATTAGAAGATTGGTTATGTTTAGGGATTCTTTGTATTTTAGATTAATGAATAGCAAATCTCTTAAAATCTCAATGGAAATTTCCCTTGCATCTAATATAATTATCCCGCTTGTTAATCTTATAGATAGTGGAGCCACGGGCTACAACTTTATTGATAGGAAAATCATTTCCAAATTTTATATATCTACATGCCCTCTCCCCCATACCCATTACTTACTCCTAGCCGATGGAAAGCCTTTTGATATCCTTTTTCAGTATACACTTTTGGACATACAAATCAATAATCATAAAGAGATCAGTTTGTTTTATATCATTACTTTATCAACCACAGATCTTATAATCCTCGGTCTCCCATGACTCCAATGTCACAACTCTATCATTGATTGGTCGGCAATGATACTCAAGTTTACATCTATATATTGCTCAAAGTACTACTATCCCGCTAATTTTATAGCAATTATTGTCCTTGATATAATCAATAATCAAAAGAAAACTTTACTAAAAAATGGCAAAGTTGTATTAGTCAATCCTAAACTACCCTTATAAAAACTTATCCCGAAATCAGTTTTTATAGAAGAAATCATTAATGAAAGCTTCGAAAACACTTTGTTACTATTCCAAAACCAATCTGTAATCCTCGAATTCATCGAGACCCCAAACACTCAAAGAAACCCTAACGCTGCTAATCTCAAAGCACTGCTTGGATCAAACTCATATTATACTTATTATGTCAATAATGAAGCGGACACCCAAGCTAAGATGATCCCAAACCAATCAATCCTGAAACCAGCTTTAGCTCGAATAATTGCTAGCTCTAGAATATATAGAAGATCATTACAAAGCAAAAATACCCTACCTTTACTATTATTATTACTATTGGGTCCCTCAAACGAGTTGTTTAATACTTTATGAAATATCCGACCCGAAATGCAGAATATAAAATTCTTTACAGCTAATAGCTTTATACAATTCTGCAAGAGTTCAAATACTTATGTTACAAAAGTATCCTGGGACGAATTGGATAGAGCTTACGAGCTACATTATGTAGTGATTGAAGATATTATTCAATTACGCTGTGGTTTAGTAGATAGCGATATTAACAAATTTATAGAAAAAACAGATCGATCTATCCTCTCTGTAATAAAGATCCAAGATAAGTTACCTTTCTGGCTTTGTAATCTATATCCAGGATTCCTACCTTCCTTAATCAACAAGCTTCCACCGCAATGCTCCTAGGATCATAAGATTGAGGTTATACCAGGCAAAGAACCATTATATAACAAAGGCTATCCAATGTCCTCAGCCAAGCTTCAAGTTATCCATAAATAACTTGACGATAATTTGAACAAGGGATTTATTCAAGAGTCTCATTCCAGATCGGCCGCCCCACTCCTCCTAGTTGCTAAACTTAAAGGAGGTGTTCAAATTTATCAAGATTACCAAGGTTTAAACAATATTATCATTAAGAATTGATACCTTTTACCATTGATTAAAAAAACCCTTAATATCCTATACCACACAAAAATCTATATCAAGCTTTATATTATCACTACCTTCAACAAACTATGAATCGCGGAAGATCACGAATGGAAAACTACTTTCATTACTTGTTTCAGCCTATTCGAATTATTAGTAATACTTTTCGAACTTTGCAATATACCTGCCTCGTTTTAGAACTATATCAACTATATCCTTTTCGATCTTTTAGATAGAACTTGCACAGTGTATTTGAATGATATTCTCATTTACTCCGAGAACATTACAGATCATAGAAAGCATATCCATAAGGTGATCCAACGATTAATCAACACTAGACTACAAATTGATATCAACAAATACAAATTTGAAATAAAAAGAATTAAATACCTCAGCTTAATTATTACTTTAGGAGATATAGAAATGAATCCGGAAAAAGTTAATATTATATTCAACTAGAAATTACTAACTAAGCTTAAAGATCTCCAGCGTTTCCTTAGTTTTATTAATTTTTATTGATATTTCATTTGCAACTTTTTTAAGATCGCAGAACCCCTTAATCGCCTCCTAAAAAAGGAAAAGATATAGAATTGGATCTTTAACCAAAAAGATGTCTTCAAGATATTGAAAAATGTTTTCTCTTTTATCTCAGTTTTTATTATATTTGACCATTGTTATCGCATAATTGTGGAAATTAATGTTTCCAATTGTATCACAGGGGTCGTTCTTTTACAATACAATAATAAAGAATATCTATACCCAGTAGCATATTTTTTATCAAAACACAGCGCTGCTAAATGTAATTATAAGATCTATAACAAAGAACTACTAATTATTATAAAATCACTAGAGGAATGGAGACCGGAATTATATGAGGCTTAGAAGCTATTCGAGATTATCACCAATTATAAGAACCTTAAATACTTTATATCAACAAAGATGTTAAACCAACGATAGGTTAGATTGTCTGAATTTTTGTCTGGATTTAACTTCCGTATTATTTATCGACCTGGTCACAAAGCCGTTCGCCCTAACGCTTTGAGCCGCAGAGCAGAAGACCGCCCAGCACACACCGATTCTAACAATAACCGAATCAAAAACTGCTTACAGACAATCCTCCCAAAAAGAGTATTCAACATTACTACATTCAAAGATATTATTCAACAAGCAAATAATGATTTAGATCTGATTATAACCCCAATGGGTATGATCATCCCCAACACTGATAAGCCGATCGACGACCTTATCGACAAAGCATACGAATCATCCGAGCTGGTTACCATTATACGTACAACGCTTAGAAATCCCTTTGCTTGCTATTGGCCACTAGAAATCCGAAAAGATCTTCGAATAGTCTTACAAGATTGTAGATTAGTAAATAACAAGATCTTTTATCGCAACCACCTTTTTGTTCCCCCTTCCTCTAAACTTTGTATGCAGATCATATACCGAACGCATTCAACCGGACCAGCTGAACATCCCGGCCGTATCAAAACTGTTGACCTTGTCTCCCGTATATATTGGTAGCCCAATATGTCAAGGGAGATTGAGATATTCGTACAAGCTTGCCAACTCTATTTTCAAACAAAAGCTTCTCGCCTCGCTGTACCCGGATTCCTTGAATCACTGTTAGTACCATTCCGCCCCTAGTCCGATATCTCTATCGACTATATCACACCTCTACCAATCAGTGAACGTCACGGTAAGAATTATCAACATATCATTACATTTGTCTGCCGCCTTACTAAGATGCAATATTTCATACCAATCGTAGGACTATCTACAGAGGAGCTTGCGGATCGATTTATCGAAAAGATTTACTGCTTGCATAGCGCATTTAACAATATTGTATCTGACAGAGGCTCACAATTTGTTTCTGAGTTTTGAAAGCATTTATTCGAATACTTATCAATCACTTTGAAACAATCTTCCTCTTTCCACCCCGAATCCAATGGTTAAATAGAAAGAATCAATACTATAATTGAGTAATACCTTTGTGCCTTTATAAACTTTTATTAGAATAACTGACTTGATTAACTTCCACTCGCAGAATTCTTATTGAATAACACTATATCAGAAACCACCAACATATCCCCATTTTTCACTAATTATAGTTTCTATCCATATCTCAACATTGAGCCATCCATATCTATCCCACTGAATCTATTATATCAAAGAAAACAAGAGTTCCTTAAAGCCAACGAGATTGTAGATTGATTTAATCTCATTTTAACTAAATTAAAAGCATTTGCAATTTAATCAATTCAGAAATTCAAAGACTATACCAACAAAACCTACATCGATGCCCTCTTATATAAAGAAAGTGATAAATTATAAATGAATATAAAGAATATGAAAACTAATTGCCCAATGAAAAAGGGCGATAATAAATGGGATGGCCTCTATAAGGTTCTTAAGGTTTACAAATGTGTCTGCCTGCTCCAACTCTCAGCTAATTTCAAGATCTTTCTAGTATTCCACAACTCACTACTCCGATCGCTCCACTGCTCACCAGGATTACCAGACCAGGACATCATCAATATCACCAAATTACGCAGGAATCAAGGTTGAGTCCTCGAAAGGGATAACGAAACACACAAAGAAACTGAACGATAGGAATTCGAAAAAATCCTTGATTACCACAATAAAGACGGATTTCACTATCAAGTCAAATGGAAACACCACCCAGCATCTTGGCAACCCGCCGAAGACCTTTGCGATTAAGAAAGTATTATTATTGCCTTTTATCTAGCAAATCCAAACAAGCCAAACCCACCGGTTTGGATAGGTTTCAAAAGATCTATTATTTCTAATCCTATTGATCCCCTATCAATACTCGTACTAAGTGTACCAAACACACCCCCGAAACTAGTCTGAGGCATACCTAAAAAACTCTATCAATTAACTATTGTTCCTAATAAGGTTTATTTTAATCCAATATTTGAAATTATAGTATTTTGATTGCTATCGTGGATCGATCGCCTTGAGCAAGGGGTACTGTTATAGCGCCAACTACATGTTCTATAATTGCCTTCGTGTCTCAGGCATAGATCACTAGCGTGCCCTACTTCTTATAAGTAAAGCCTCACTCTTCCATAGCTCTTCTACCCTTATGGTACAATATAAGTCTTTACCCGTACCTTGACAAATAGGTACTTGTAATTATTCATTAATAATAACTAATCTCAATAATACTACAAGTACTTATATATTGACAATTAAAATATATACTATAACCAACAAACAATATAATAATAATAAATTCCTTGGTATTATAATCAATATAAATACAGCTCAAAGATCGACTATTGGGTACAACCAATATCTAGTATAAAAGAAGATTGAGGATGTTGAGTACGACAAGATTACTGCTAGTCAAGTGATAGTTCAGTTTGATATTGGGATAATTTTCTTAATCAGCTTATTTTATATAAAACTTCTATTTAAAAATATAAAATGAAATGTAATAAAAACTAATGTTTCATTTTTATTCTATTTAGCAGATATGGATAGGCTCAAATTCAAGTATGACAATCTTGAAAATGTTGCTATTATATCCAAAGGCGTTTATTCTGTGTATCAACAATTCGGCTATACATTCTTATTATAGAATATTAATATTTAAGAATTAATTAATTATTCTATTGATAATAGAGAATGCTACCTTATCGAAATCAAACTATAACGAATTCACCATTGATTCAGTTATTTATCTATTTGTAAATTCTATAAGATATTTAAGCACTCTGAATATAATAAGGATTTTGAGGCAATCAAATAGCTTACTAAGTTTTGTCACTATTATTAAGTGTATGGTAAATTATCTAATAGATTCAAATTCTCTCTGCTCGATAAAGACTTTGAGTTTAACCATATAATACTTGTTGATATACTTTTTATCAATAATAATCCTATTCTATATATTGTTAACAAAGTTATACACTTTCAGGCTGTTTGATGGCTAAGCAACATATCTGCGAAGTATATATAGAACAAACTCCGGGAATACTGAATTGACATATATATTGATCCACCAGAGTATATCATCTATAACACTAATACTAACTTTGTTGGAAAAGAATTTCAATAGTATACTATATCAATATTCATTCAAACAAAGATAATCCCTATAAAAGCATATTATTCTATATATATTATTAATAGATTTCATACATTATTATGTATATCTTATTAAATTATCTACAATAAGATTTATAAACTGGGCATTAGTAGGGCAGCTATACTCCAAATGGCTATAAAAGCTATTAATGACATTATTGGATCTAATGGTTTAATATTCATTTTACTTATTTTTGGCACATTCCCTTGTATTGTTGAAAACAGCTCTTTGATATCTATTATTTAATAACAAGCTGCTATAATCTCTAAAACTATAATAAAAGTCCGCAAGCTTTATAGTTCTATGTAAGTATAAGAATCTCTGAATATATACAATGGTCCCTCTATAATTACATTTTATTATTTACTGTTAAATAACATTGTTTTGATCTGGAGAGAGGGTAATGGAATAGCTTCTAGTGAATAGAAAGGATTATTCCCACTATTTGATATTAACAATAAGATATATATACTCGACTTATCTTATGGACCAATAAGATTCAGATTTATATCAGTGAAGCCCTATTATCAAATCAACCAAATTAACCAAATCGACTAAATTGACCAAATTGACCAAATTTACCAAATTAACTAAATTGACTAAATTAACCAAATCGACCAAATCAATCAAATCCCAGGACATTCTAACAAACACAAGATAACTTTATTAAAATTTAGCAGAGTTAGATCACCTATTTTTAATACATTTGTTATATGTGTTATGAACCCTGAGGAGCCCCTTTTGGATTTATCTAAGGATAGTCAGATGCCTATACCAATATCTTTCCCATAAATAGTTATACCTTAAATTCGAGCTTATATATAAAATTAATACCCTGATTGCTTTATTATCAATCTCAAGGATTCAATTATATATAAAGAATCTAGAAAGAAGGAGATTAATAATTTAATAGCTAAGGGTATATTTAAGGTTATTCCATTATCAAACATTCCTTTAGGAATATATATTTTTAAGTTACAATTTATTAATAAGATTAAGAACAAAGATATGGATATTGAGTTTCGTAAGTTAAGATTAGTTATTCAAGTATACAATAATATCGATAAAACAATTGTTTTAACACAATCACTAATAATTCAACAATTGTATCAACGCATTTTGGTCTCACTAACTACAAGTATTTGGAAGAATGGTATAGATATATATATTCGAAATATTACTCAAGTATACACTTAATCCATTTCGAATCTATATTGCACTTTTTATGCATATACCCTGGAAGAGATGAATCTACCAGCTAATATAGTACTACTTGTTGTTAAACCATTATATAGTATTCCGGAAATTGGAAATCATTGATTCAAAATATACCATACTCATTACTACAAGAAGCTTAGAATATAATAGTCCATATATAACCCTTGTCTTTTATATACTAAAAATAAGAAAACTGAACTCAGCATTATAAAACTTCAAATAGATGATATGTTTATCATTGGGGATAGTGTGTTTATATAGACTAAGGATGAGCAATTCAAGTAGGCTGGCTTTATGGCCAAGGATCTAAAGTAATTAACTCCTGATTATTCATTTAAATTTAATAGTATTACTTTTACACTTAAAGGAGATAATATTTATCTTAATCAATAGAAGTAATACAACAATCTACAGCTTGTCTTAATAGATTCCATGGATATGCATAATACACACAACAAGGTTCAGAAGCATACTTCTACACACAAGCAATATTTTGCACAACGAGCCCGCGATGTATACATTACAACTATATGTCAACCCAAAGCATCTTTCGATCTGTCCATAGCAGCACAAACAACCCAACCTGACAAGGACAACATTGCGATGCTAAACAAGCATATCAAGTGGCAAAAAGAAAACTCCGCCAAAGGACTCGACTATATACTATTTGATCTAGATTCACTTAAGATTATTATCTTCGTTAATACTTTCTTTGTGAATAATAAAGACTACTCCTTTTAAATAGGCTATATAATTATTATAATGAATAAATATAATAATATTAATATTGTTTACTAATCATTTATCAAATTTAAGAGAGTTATACATAGTATTCTAGTTTCAAAGCTATACAGATTAATTTAAGAATTCAATATCAATATAGTAATCACTTTTATAGTTAATGCTATTCTCGATAAGAAGATTCCATTAGTTTTGTATACTAATTCTAAATCACTATACGATCTACTTATAAAGCTGGGAACGATTAGTGAGAAGAGACTAATGATTAACATTATAGCACTATATCAATCCTATAAGCGGAGAGAGATCATTGAAATGATCTAGATCGATAAACCAACTAATCCAGCTAATGCAATAACAAAGGGAAAGCCATGCCAAGCTCTCACTAATCTAATTAACACAAATAAGATTAATATCAAGGCAATAAAGTAGATAGAAAGAGATTAAGAAAGGGATTGATTCTATTGGCAAAAGGTTAAGGACTTTAAATCAACAGATAGAGGATTTTAATGATTTTACGAATTTCTTTTAAACCATTATATTCGAAGCTATAAAAGAGAGTTCCGAGTGTGTGAATAAGGGTATTTACTTTAAGGTAATGATTTCAATACAATGTTTACTATATCAAAGGGAAATAAGCGAATGCGAAAGAGACTAGCTCTTT
>PQXJ01000783.1:0-10400 GCA_004786225.1 Botryotinia narcissicola | reverse complement strand
TGTATATTTAATTTTAATCTTATATTTATATTCAAATAGATTATTATAATTCGTTTATAGAATATTATAATTATTGTATCTTAAAGTGCTTTTATATATCACTAAATTACAAAAACCCTGGCACCCTGAATTATAATAAGTGATATACTATTTTGACTTAATATATTTATTTTGTTTAGAATTATCAAATATTTTAAAGAGAGAAACTTCTTTTAGTAGATTAATAATCCAGATCTATTTATAGGAGTTAGCTATCCAAATAATAATTCAATAATTGATTTGGGGATTTCCTATTTGTATTTATATTTCCTTAACTATTATTTTCTTAATAATAAGTATTCTATTTTTATTCAAATTATAAAGAAAAATTGGAATCCCTTTTAATATATAGTAATATCAGATTATAGATCGTTCCAGATTATTATAGTTCAGAATCTTCTTAATCTTTTTCGCATTTTTGGTTTCAAGAAGTTTATTATATATAGTACTGCTAATAGTATATACTACCCACCCAATAACTATATAAATAATAATTTCAATATTAATATCTTTCAAACTAAATATAACTTTATTTATTATTTTTTTTAATATATAGATATTCAGATAATTTATTATTAGTATAGTTGTTTCTTTTATTAGTAGATAGATATTTTGACTATAACAGGTTCAATGCATGATAGAAAAGAATCAATTATCTTAACTATAGAATAACAAACTACTGTACAAAGAGTAAATTTGTAAGAGGTTTTTATAGACCAAAAGGGGACTAGGAGGGGATTAGGAGGGGATTAGGAGAGGATCAGGAGGGGACCAAAAGCAAAGCAAGATTAGATCTATTGGGTGGGGCAAATGTATGACTAATTTAGGCCTGGGGCTAGATTGTTATATCACCCCCCCTTTGAGAAACGGTTTATCTTTTTTTCTGTTTTTATCTTTTTTTTTGTTTTTTTGTTTCTGGAGATCTAAGTTTTTTTTTTATTATTATTATTTTTTTCGTTTTCCTTATCAATTTTCGTTTTTTTGTAGGTGTAGCAGGTAGCTCATTCTCCTCTTTCTCATTATCGTTATCATCATCAGAGATATCGATTGGGACATCGTACGCTTGTCGCAGGGGGCTTACTGCAGCTGCGCGAGTTGTACGATTATGATGCGGGATATTGTTTATCACCCTCAAGGTGTACTATCCATTCTCCCTTTTTTCTTCTCTGTTGAACCAAGAACTGGTTATTCAATGTGGTTTGCCGTTTTACTATTCATCACAGATACTTTCGGGTAGTATATGTATATTATATTTTTATAGTAAGAAGAGTTTACAAAAGAGGCAAAAAGAAGCTCGATAAGGAATATCTTTCAAGAAAATCTATGCTCTCTTGATATCAGCAGTAATGGGTTCTGAGAATCGAATACCACCTTGTTAGTAGTTTTTGATTTTCTCAAATCATTTGATAACCATTGTGTTTAATATATAGCAAGCAATAAGGCCATCTAGAGTGGCTTTTAGGAATCGGGTGAAGACTATAATTCCAGTCATGTTGTTCTTCCACCTAGCATTGTTTCGAACAAGTTGATCCAGGTATCGGCTTCTCTCGTCCACAAGGCTGTCTAGTTGTTTGGTGGCGAGTTCAATATCTTTCTATAAGTGTTTGCCGCGGGTGGTTATAACCATGAAAATCGCATATTTAGTTTTCAAGTTCTTCTTTGTTATATTTAAATATTTGTAAAGTTCTTTCTTTATTTTGTAGACCTATAGTCTGGCAACGAAACTATCCAAGCTAATACCAAGCTTTACAGATTGTCTTTTGTCGAATTCGACCATTTCGGCTTGTTGGAGTTTTGAAAGATTTAGGTATAAATTGATGTATACGAGAACATTAATGAAATGGATGGACTCGCTGGAGGCAAGAATGAGGGCAGACGAGTCTGTAGGTGGTGGAGTAGGGTTTGCAGCTTGTAACTACTGATTTAGTAGTTTTTGCTCTTCGTTATCTAATGTTGGGTGTGACTGGAAAAGCTAGGGGAATCGTGATAGCGTTGTCTGAGCTTGTTGTTTGGTAGAGCACACTGGGGAGTTAAAGATGTTGTGCAAAGTTTAAAATATCGCCAATATTTTTTATTCCTGAATTGAATCGAAGAGTTAATTTGATTTAAATAAAGTTGATTTACGAAAATAAATTGTAGAGCAAGAGAAAACATAGAAAATTTAAACAAAAGTAAATATAAAGTAAACAAATTCTTGTAATAATAAAAAAAAGGCCTGTGCACTAGGTTACTCTTCTCGAGGTAAACCGGCTAGGTAAGATTGTTTCTTACCTACATCCATAGGTTTTCTATTTGATAGATTGTTGTTGTTGTCGATGCTGTTTTCCCAGCTTTTTATTCACTTTGGTAAGTTTTCAGGAGGACCTACGGCGTGTGGGTATTGTGTATGGAAGCTTCTAACTTTGTGGGGTGCATACATTACATCTCTGCAGTAGTATTATATGGGATTGTTGTTATAGTCTGTCCATCTTACCTTGTAACAGATCTCTTTTCGAACAATCTTTGAGGCTAATATATCTTAGACCTCGAATTCAGCGTTTGCAACAACTACAATTGAAGGTGGAGGGTTGACTTTTTGACTAGGCATAGGGTTGTTTGATACTTTTCGAAATTTATCTGGAGAAAAGTCTTTGTGCATTTTTATACTGTCTGATAGATCAAGAAAATACGAATGGCCTTCCTTGGAAAGAATGGTGTAAGGACCAGCCATCTGTAGATCGAGCTTTCGACTAGGTCTTTCAGTAGCAAAGTTCTTTGTAGTAACGAAAACCTTATCGCCAACCTTGAAGTTGACAGCTCGTCTGTGCTTGTCTGTATCCCTTCTTTTCTTGTCTTGAGACTTGAGGATGATTTCTTTGGCTACCTTTCAGGCTTTATGCATCCTGAAAGCAAAAGCTTGCACTTCCCCTTGGGAAAGTTTCTTTTGAACAATAAAAGCGATAAAAAACCTATTCTAATTGAAAGAGGTAACTGGTCCATACCTATTTTGAAGCTCGAAGGGGGACATTCCTAGGCTTTCGTATGAAAGGGTGAGTTGGGCATAATCTATGATATATAAGAGCTCTGACTAATTGTCCTGGTAGTAATTTATATAAGGATGTAAGTGCTAATCTAGATACTGGTTTATGATCTCTATTTGGCCATCTATTTGAAAATGGTATACCATGAAAAGTTTCAGTTTGATATCTAAGATTCGGGTGAATTCTTTCCAAAAAAGAAATATTAATTATGTGCTTTTATTAAAGGTTATAATCTTTGAGGTACCCTTCCATCAATAAATATTATTTAAATATATTATTACCATATCTCTAGCGTTAATAATCTTATAGCATGGTATAGAAATAGATTATTTCAATAGTCTATCTACTACTACAAAGATATTATCATAACTAAATTTGTTAACAGGAAATGTTTTGAAATTTATGGATATATCTGCCTAGGGTCTTGAGGGTATGGGCAATGGTTGTAGAAATCCTGGCGTCTTATCTCTGGGAGTATTGAAGTTATGACAAGTAGTACAGTTGTCAATATATTGGTTAATGAATTCTGACATTCCCTTTTAGAAATATCTTTTTCGAAGGATCAGCTTGGTCTTGGTTTTCCTAGAGTGTGCTGAAGAGATTTGAGTATGGGCTTTTTCTATAAGACTAATACGTAGATAATCTACATCAGGAACAATAAGATGGTTTTTATGTAAAAGAAGACCGTTTCTTATAGAATATCCTTTTTTCAGATATGTTACCAAATTGCGTTCTATTTGTAGAGAAAATTGATTTCGGTTAACTATCAGAATTTTATCTATTAAATCCATATCTTCGGTATCGATAACTAATAATTCTGCCATTTCCTCCCCCTCCATGTTGAGTTCGTCAACAATCTTTTTGTTGAGAATTGTGTCTAGCAAAAGGGTTTGAGTACATTATTCCAAGCGTTTAAGCTCTTGATTTGCAGTATCTTGTTTTCTATGATTTAAGGCGTCCGCAGCAGTATTACTGAGTTCTGACCGATACTCAATCTTAAACTAGAAATTTGATAGGATTTCAGTTTATCCAGCTTGTCTTTGATTCAAAGTTCTTTTTGTTATAAAATATTCTAGTGTTTTGTAATCAATATAGACTTTAATACAATAAAGCGAGACAATACACTCAGCACACCATATTTTGAATACTTTTACAATAACAAGTATCTCCTTATCAAAGATAACGTAGTTCATCTCGGCTGGAAGTATAGTCTTAATGAAGAAGGTTATTGAATACTATTAGCCATCTTCCTGAAATTGGAAAAGGATTTTATTGATTACTTTATCAAAGGTGTTAGTTTCAATTATAGTTTGTTTTTTGGTGTAATAGTGTTTTAAAATAGAAGTATTTATTAACCATTTTTTTAATTCTTTGAAATTAGTATTACATTCAGCATTTTATAAAAATTTGATATCTTTTTTAATCAACTGGACGAGAGATTTAGCAATTTTATCAAAATCTTAAATGAATCGGTGGTAGAAGTTGTAGAATTTGAAAAAGGACTATATACCTCGAATATTAATTGATGGTCTCCATTCCTTAATTACTTTAACCTTTTCAGAATCGATTTTTATACCATTGGTATTAATAATAAAATCTAGGTATTTAGTCTTAATAACCCCAAATTCGTATTTATTTATATTAGTTTGGAGATCAGCTTTTCATAAGCATTCGAAAATTTGGATAATATATCGTTTATATTTTTCTTTTTTTTTTAATTAATTAATAATATCATTTAAGTAGACAGTGTAGATTATATCAAGTAGGTCATATAAGATATTATTTATATATCTTTGATAAGTGGCAGGGCCATTTGTCAAACCGAAAGGTAGAACCTTGCATTTGTATGTTCCATATCGTGTGCAAAAGGTAGTAAGATTTTTCGAATTGGAATGCATTCGGATTCGATGGAAAGCTTAGCGGATATCGAGTTTAGTAAAGATCCTAGCTTTAGATATACGAGCTAACATCTCGTCGATAAGGGGTAGAGGGTATTCGTCTCTTTTAGTAATTGCGTTAAGACGTTGGTAGTCTATACAGAACCATAGCCCTCCATTAGGTTTAGTAATAAATAAGATTGGGGCCGTAAATAAAGAAAAGTTAGTTTCAATAAATCCTTTTTTTAGATTATCCGTGATATAGTTTTTAACAATTAGAAGTTCCTTAGTTGACATATTATAGATTGGACTTGTCTTTAAGATTGCATTTTTCGGAATCTCGATATGGTGATCGTATTAGGTGTGTTTGGGCAATTTATCAGATATAGTTTTGGAGAAAACATCAATCCAATCGTGATATACAGTAGGAACTTGGGAGTGCAGTTCTTCGAATTCAGTAGA
Organism: Botryotinia narcissicola; assembly: GCA_004786225.1. Classification (NCBI taxonomy): domain Eukaryota; kingdom Fungi; phylum Ascomycota; class Leotiomycetes; order Helotiales; family Sclerotiniaceae; genus Botryotinia; species Botryotinia narcissicola. The sequence continues at coordinate 5,002 of PQXJ01000783.1, read as the reverse complement.
TTCCATGTTTTCTAGATGGTTTTTAAAAACACCGTTGAGCTCATATATACTAATATCAAAAATTGTATTATCGCAACAACAAATATATAGTTTAAAGGCTTCGGCAGTGATAGTGATAATATTTATTAAATTATACAGAGACAAATCATAAAGAACAGAATTGGTAAAAACACAATTGAGGATAGTAATCTTAATACCTACGGAAGGAATCAAAGTATCAATTTTGGTGCCTTCGGAGGGGGCTAAAGTATTAATTTTGGTATCTTCGGAGGGGATCAAAGTTTTTTTATCTTTATATTGTTTAATCAATCTTTCCATTTTTCTAAAATTATCCTTAATATTTCAATTATATCGATTAATAAACTTTACTTGAGGTATTGTAGAGAGTTCTATGGAGTCAATATTGAAAAGCTGATTTCTTCGTTCGGCGTTTACTTGGTGTTCTTTATAGTTAACGGTATCGAGATTATTCAAAGAATTGTAAGGGATATTGAATCCACCAGAGAAATTGGGTATGGTTGGTAGGTTGGTAGGTTATATGAGTGTATAATTGTAGGATCGAGGGATAATGTTATGAGATTTAAGCTATTTGTTGTTTAGAATTATATCTTTTTTTATGTTAATTATTAAGAATAATGCTTGAAAAAAGATCCTATCGTCTAGTTGTAGAGTTAGATGTATAGTTTGAATGACGAAAGTCTTTGGCTGTTTGTTGTAACCTTAAACATCAATATGGTGATTCAAGGTAAGTATAGGAGTACTTGTGTGCTTGGAGATTTGTCGTGCAAACCAAGCGTTAATAAGAAGGTAGACGCTAGCGTCGGTATCTGTCAGTGTGTAGCAATTGATTTGGAAGCTATAAGTTTGTAGATAACAGGTAACAGTAAAGCTATCACCTTCTATAAGGCTTTTAAGATCAATATTCTTTATATATTGAAATCCTTAAATAAAGACTTTTCCAAGGATTAATCTTTTTCCGATTCGTATGAGTTGACATCATAGATTTATTCCAAATCTAATTAATCGTTTTTTGTGGGGAAGTTTTTTTTAACTTTGTTAACCTTATTGATCTTCATTAGACACTTATAATCTTTATTCCAATTAGAAACACCGCACATAAAGCATTTTCCTGGGGCTTCAAGGGGGTGAGATTTCCAATTAGGTAAAACTCCGGGAATTATAGAACTCTCTCTAGTGGTTCCGATAAGAGTAGTTTTCTCTCGGCTTGGCGCCCCACCAGATCGTGAAGAATTTGAAGATAATCTTTCTGAGTATCGGGGTGTCTGCTTTAATATTATCGAGCTCCTTAGGTGGCTGGCTCGCATCCTCACATCTACATTGGTTAGGTGAGAAATATATTTTTGAAATTCAAAATAACTATCCATGGTAGTAATGGTTGTATTTTTCAATGATGAGAATATCTTTGCAGCTAATTCTCTACAGAGGTTTTCTTTTGATTGATTTGATTTTACAGTTAACTCCAGGAATTGGGTGTAGAATTGATAGAATGTATTGCTGTTCATTTTTAAGGCTCGAAACTCTTCAATGGTTAATTCCAGCCGGTTAGATATTAAGTATATACCTTCAAAATAGTTTAAAGATTTTATAGATATTTTAAATTTTTTTTTTATTATTTTGGGTTTAAAATATTTTTGAGCTTTCCCTGTAGTCTATTGGAAAATGGCTTTTACTTTGGTGTTTTCATTTGGGTAATGGTTGGTATTATCAAGGAGTTTTCCTTCCACAAGCAATCTCCATGTTTCGAATGTGGGGTTAATTCTATTATTTAAGGGTTCCAGGTCTTTCACCCTAGCACTCAACCTTGTTCTGGAAGCAAGGGAGGCTACAGAGCTATTACATATTTCGATTAAAGGAAAAATTCCTGTAGGATTTTCGGAGGTATTCCTGTGCTGTAGATGGGATTCCAATAGGTTCAACACCGTGGCCCATCTAATTACTTTTAAGCGATAACGGCTTTTATTGCACATTCCTTGTTTCAATAGCTGTTCCGAAAGTAGCTTTTGAAGTCTAGCTATTACAGTAATATTAGTATTGAGGAGATTCAAGAGGTTCTATCTTGATAGATTTGAAAGAGGAGGGTTGGGTTGATAGAATTCTATCTCTTCGTTACCCTTATGCGATACACTTCCGATTTCAACTTCCTGTTCTTAATGAAGCTGCTGATTTGGATCTTGGCTTTCCTCAGATTGTTGGCGTGTGGGTATACAGTGGGGAGGTATCGTGGGTTGGTAACAGTAAGGTAATAGGAGATTAAAATAGATTGTTAGTTTAGGGACTCGAAGTGAGTATAACTAGCTAGATATTGTAGCTTTCTCAGAAGATATTCTGTCCTTCTCAGGGATGTTAAGAGTTTGTTATAATATAACGACAATAGGTTCAAGGTATGATAGAAAAGAATCAATTATCATAACTAAAGAATAACAAACTACTGTACAAAGAGTGAACCTATAAGAGGTTTTTATAGGCCAGGAGGGGACCAGGAGGGGACTAGGAGGGGATTAGGAGGGGATCAGGAGGGGACCAAAAGCGAAGCGAGATTAGACCTACCGGGTGGGGCAAATGTATGATTAATCTAGGCCTGGGGCCAGATTGTCACATATATCCACTTTTATTTTCTTAATTTTTATTTATTTCCATTTATTAGCTTGCCCTTGCATGTATATGATTATGTTTATAGATTTATTTTAGTTTTTTATTATTTTTATAATATCCGTATATATATAGTTTGAATTATTATTTTTTTTATTTCCAACTATAAATTGTATTATAATTTGAGATAATCTAGTTTTGATATTGTTTGTTACTATATTATATATTTTTTTATTAAAAACTTCTTTCTCTAATATACTATTAGCTTCTAATTAATAAATTATTTTTTTGAATGTTTTGTAGATCTTATATTTAAATTATATTTGTTTATTAAGAATATTAAATTGAATTGTAATAGAGAATCCTTTTGTTGTTTGTAGGCTTGATATAGTAGCTCTCGCATTCTCTTTGAGCTCTATACTAATGACAAGATTGATAACACAATATACCTATCACATTACACATCTGCGAGCTTAGATCGTACTAAGCCGCACCTTCCAACTACGTAAGCTCTAGTATCAGACACAAGCTACAGTCGCTGCTAATGGCGTGAGCGCCATAGCGACTACCCCTATGAGAGCGCTGATCGCAATCAATCCCTAGTTTATTTGTAACCGATCACTACCCTCACCCTTATCATTTAATTATAATAGTATAAATGTTTATAGTGTAGAAGCTGTGAGAGTTATTATATTAAGTCTATAGATAACAAAAGGATCCTTTATTGTAATTCAACTTAATGCTCTCAATAAACAAATGCGACTCAAATGTGAGGTCTATGAAGCATTTGAAATAATACTTTACCAATTCAAAGCTGATAGTACATTAAAGAAAACAGTTTTCAATAAAAAAGTATATAATATAGCAATAAACAATATTAAAATTAGGCTATCTCAAATTATAATATAATCTATATCTATAAATAAGAATAGTAATAATCCAAATCGCATCTATATGAATATTATAAAAACCCTGAAAAACTTGAGTGTATCTACAAACGCAACTGTGTACATACAAGGGCAGGCCAATAAATGGAGATTGATTAAACCCCGGAAAACTAGAGTAGATACTTATCTACTAGCAGTAGGAATTATTGTATTGATAGTAAGTCGCCTGAGCACCTATATATTAAGAAAGGCGATCGATAAGGCTATCCCTAGTCTGAAAGATATCAATATTGCGGCTATTACTCTCATAGCTATTTGGTGAGCAGTATGTGCTGCTAGCGGTGTTATACGCAATAAACTTCTCAAAGTCGAGAATACGGAAAAGATCAAAAAGATCCTGAATTATAATAATTTGAAACAATCTATAACCTAATATCGCTATATACTAAAGGGGATCCCAACTTTCTTTTATAATTTGAACGGAGATAAAATACTTATTATTAAGGAAATAGTAACTAAGGAAATATCAATATAAATAAGCACTCCCCTAATCAACTATTAAATTATTATTTGGATAGCCTATTTCTATAAATAGATCTGAATTATTAGCCTACTAAGAGAAGTCTCTCCTTTTAGGCTCTTTAATAGCTTTAAACAAGTTTAGTATATTAAATCAAAGTAATACATTATTCACTATAATCCAGAGTACTAGAGTTTCTGTAACTTAATAATATACAAAAGTACTTTAAGATATAATAACTACAGCGTTCTATAAACGAACTACAATGACCCATTTGGGTCTGAATATAAAATCAAAACTGAATATATAAACTATATAAGACTATTTCAGACTAGGCACAATAATTATCCTGTGATACCATATTAAATCAATAGGAAAGTTGTATATCTCACAAAATCCGATATTTATAAGATTAAGAAATATAGCCAAAAAACTCATCTAATCACTAAAGTATTAATCAAAAAGATATCTATTTCGGCTATAACAACCCCCTAGAGTATTATAGTAGAGATATTCTTTTCAATCTACAAGGAATGTATTATTTTATATAAAAACCTGAGTAGCTCCTAATATACCCCTCAGAATATCTCTTTAGCTAGTAGCTCACCCAAGGATCTCTATCGCCCTAAAAGGAAGTATCCAAATGAGGGCAGTCTGAATGAGAAGACACTTTTCAATACTACATTATCATAATATATTGATATAGATATCGATATTGATTTGAATAAGTAGCCACTCCTTTCAATATCGCGGCGCTAGCCACCAGATGATCACAGCCCGATTCATATAGATTGGTTAGGCAAATATATAAAAGATAATAGAAGTGTATATTATAATATTGCAAATAATATATAAACAAGATTTAAAGGTTATATATGTATAGGAATTCTCTATATATTTTGAAATTCGAACTTAGAATTATTTGGGATATAACCTCTTTATACTAATGAATAACTGGAACAATCTAAATAGCCTTAAAAGAGAG
>PQXJ01000782.1:0-10419 GCA_004786225.1 Botryotinia narcissicola | reverse complement strand
TATAAGTATATAAAATTCCAATATTATAAGAAGTTAATGCTGAATTAGTGATAATATAAGTCGAATAGCTGAAAGATTTCTAAAAGTAATTAGTTCTTGATCTAAGATTTATATCTTTCAGAATAGTAGTATATTATAATATGAAATGTAATATAAAATCTATATTTAAAAAGGGGGATAAAGTTTATTTGTTATAATGAAATATTGAAATCAAAAGATCAAATAATAAACTTAATTATAGGAAATTAGAATTATTTAAGATTGATAAAATAATAGAAATGATTAATTATTGATTGAAATTACTAGATATAATAAATATCCATTCAGTATTCTATATATCCTTACTCGAACCAGTATTACTAAAAGTGCCAAATGCATTATTTATAAAAATTGAATTAATCAATCCAAATGTTATATATAATTTCGAAATAATATTAGATTATAAATATATTATAAATAATATTAAATATTTAATCAAATATTTAGATTATCTATATTCAGAGAATACATAGGAATTTAAGAAAGATCTTAGTTGCCCTAAGAAACTATGAGTATTTCACCTGAAGTACCCATACCTATTAATAAAACCTCAAGATTCGCTTTAGATAATTTAGACAAAAAAGAATTAAAGAAATTGAAGGAAAAGGAATTAATAGGAATAGATATAATATCAATATTTACTACTTTTTTTTTTATATACTCCTTTTCAATCTTTTCCTTTTTTAATCTTTTCTATTTCTTTATCTTTATTAACTTATTAATATTTTGTAAATTATAATAAAGTATTTTGGATTTATGTTTTAATAGAAGATACTTCTGTTTTCGAAGGTAAAGGATTTTGATTATTGCTTTTTGAGAAACACTAATTGTATATTTCTTTTTTTTATTCAGTTTGGCCTTTTGATAATCCAGACTTTCCTAATTACTTTTTATAGGATTACGAATGTTATATTTCCGCCCTTAATGAATATACTTAGTATACTACAAGAAATTAGTAGAATAAATAATACATTTATACTCTTAGTATTTATACAAATAATAAGAAATCATTTCTAAACCATAGGATTTAATGAGACAAGCTAAATATAATCTTTTCTTTTATTTATAAAAATTGTTAGTTATATTGAATAAGAAGGGATTATAAAACAATAATATCTCAAATGGGGTAATATATTTTATATAGATGCTTGGAACAAGTGCTAAACTAAAAAGAGGATAGTATTACACTGGTAGCTAGGAGCACCGCGTCATATAACTTTCAGCACATGATGGAGCGTCAAGGAGCACCAGCGCTCCTGGAGCGCAATGCTATTCATAGCGATTCATTATATTGAGAGGTCCTAGGGATTAGTATACTGAGAACGAAGGTCTATATAAGGAATGGGATTTTATTACAATATAGAGCTTTGTGCTTAAGAACAATCATTAGTTTTATTACTATAATTACAAGAATTGCAATCAGTTACAACCTTATTGAATTCCTACTTGAAGTCTATTCTAAATCACCTCAAGAGATCTCTAGACACTTCCACATGACCCTAGAGGCAGCTCCCGTAACATAATAGTATTATCTGTATATACTAATTAAAAAGTATAATAGTATTTGATAGTATAACGAAATTCATATATTAAGGAAAGAGTTATCCTCTCTAAAGGAAATTTTGGAATAAAAAAAGGTATAATAAAAGGCTAAATGAAAATAAATTATTATAAACTTAAAAAAACGGGAAACTGTTTCTCTCTTATATTCAAAATCAATCAATCCTTATAATTAAAAGCCTTTTATATCTATCAAATTCTATATAATTCCATTGCCACCATAAAACACCATACACATTCATTATTTGAATTAAAAGTTATAAATATTCAATTAATCTAGGAATATTATAGTGCGTACAATTCTATATATAAAAAAATCGATAAATTAAATTACTTACTCAAGGATTAATACTCATTTTACAGCTATCTATACTTATACAATAACTTTCTCTTTTCTTTTTATAAAAACTCATATATTTTATACACTTTATATTTCTTTATTATTTAATATACCTATTAAGCAAATAAAAAGTATAGCAATCATTTAGAAAAAACACTTACTAATATTTGTAATATATATTATCTACTAATTTTCCTTTGTTTATTATATAAATCACTCGGTGTAACCATTAAATCACTAATTGATCAAAGGGGTGTATCACGGAATTCACTATCTTGTATAATAATATATAACTAAGTATAATATTCCTCCAAAACGCCTATTCCCATGATCATTATATAGTATTTTATTTAATTTATATATAAATTTTAATACTTAATTAGGCAACTTTGTTGTTTGATTAGGGTATATAAGGTAGATATGATCCTTATGATCATACCTCAAGTCAATCTAGTTTATTATCATTATACATACCTTTTATATGATCAAAGTGACCAATTGACATAACTATCCCTCCGCGATATATAAAAACATTTATTAGAATGAATCGAAGGTATTGCCCTTAATATATTAGATAACTAAAGTGCTATCGATATATATAATGATCTATTTAGCTGGCTTTAATTGAACAGCGTGTTTCAAACTTTTTAGAGCATTTATTACTTCAATATTAAATATATATAAAAGCAGATTAATTGCCCTATGGCCGGATACCATTAGAGATTGTCCCCAGTAGATTGTGTAGCTGTAGCCGACTATCTTTCGCTTTTGGTGATATTTTTTAATATTATTCGAAAAGATTATGATATAATTATTAGGCAGACAATTCCATTATTATGTTAATTCAAACATAGCTGCTTTTTTTTTTCACACTTTCTGTAGGGTCGGTTTAGCTCTTTATAAAGAAATATAATAAAAAGAATATTTGTCAAGGTACGGGTAAAGACTTATATTGTACCATAAGGGTAGAAGAGCTATGGAAGAGTAAGGCCCTACTTATAAGAGGTAGGGCACGCTAGTGGTCTATGTCTGAGGTACGAAGGCAACTACAGAATATATAGTTGGCGTTGTGATAGTATTTTTTGCTTAAGGCAATCGGTTCATAATTGCAATCAAAATACTCTAATTTCTATTATTGAATTAAAATGAATCTTTTTTGGAATAATAATTAATTGATGGAATTTTTTAGATCTACCTTGGTTTCGTTTTGGGGGTGCGTTTAATACGCCTGGTGTAAGTATTGACAAAGAATCAATAGAATCAGAAGTAATAGGTTTTTTGAAATCTATTTAAACCAATGGATCTAGTTTACTTGGATTCACTAGATGAAAGGCAATAATTATATTTTCCTGGTTGTAAAGATCTTTAACGGGTTGCTAAGATGTTGGGTGATATTTCTATTTGATTTGATAATGAAATCTGTTTTTATTGTAATAATTAATAATTTCTTTTAATTCTTATTATTCAATTTCTTTGTGTGTTTTGTTATCCCTTTCAAGGATTTGGCCTTAGTTCCTATATAATTCAATGATATTAATAATATCCTAACCTGGTAATCCTAATAAGCGATAGAGCAATCAGAGTAGTGAATTGTGGAATATTAAAAAAATCTTGAAACTAGCTGGAAATTGGAATAGGCAGGTATGTTTGTAAACCTTGATAATCTTATAGAAACCATCTTATTTATTATTACCTTTTTTTTTTGGGCAATTAATTTTCATATTTTTTATATTTATTTATATTTTATTACCTTTTTTATATAGAGGAGTATCGGTACATGTTTTTTTGGTATAATCTTTATATTTCTGAATTGATTGGGTTGTAAGTACTTTTAATTTAGTTAAGATAAAATCAAATCGATTTGCAATCTCATTAGCTTTGAAGAACTCTTGTTTTTTTTGATATAATAGGTTCGATGGGATAGGTGTGGATAGCTTAATGTTGAGATGTGGGTGGAAATTGTAGTTAGTGAAGAATGGGGATATACCAGTGATTTCCAATATAGTATTATTCAATATGAATTCTGTGAGTGGAAGCCAATCAGGCCAGTCATTCTGATGGAAGTTTATAAAAGCATGAAGGTATTGTTTGATTATAATATTAATTCTTTTTGTTTGGTTGTTGGATTTGGGATAAAACAAGAAAGATTGTTTCAAAACAATTAATAAGCATTCGAATAAATACTTCCAAAACTTAAAAACGAATTGTGAACCTCTATCAAATACAATATTGTCGGGTGCACCATACAGGCAATAGATCTTTTCAATAAATCGGTCCACAAGCTCCTCTGTAGATAGCCCTACAACTGATATAAAATGTTACATCTTGATCAAGCAGCAAACGATTATAATAATATATTGATATTTCTTTCCACAGCATTCACTAATTAGTAGCAATGTAATATAATTGATAAAGATATCAGACCAGAGGCAGAACAGTACTAGCAATGGTTCAAGGAATTTGGATACAGCGAGACGGAAAGCTTTTGTTCGAAAACAGAGTTGGCAAGCTTGTACAAATGTCTCAATCTCCCTTGATATATTGAGCCACCAATATATACAGAAAACAAGATCGATAGTTTTGACACGGTCGGGATATCCAGCTGGTCCGGTTGAATGCGTTTGGTATATAATCTATATACAAAGCTCGGCAGAAGAGGGAACAAAAAAGTGGTTGTGATAAAAGATCTTATCATTTACTAATCTACAATCTTGTAAGGCTATTCAAAGGTCTTTTTGGATTTCTAGTGGCCAATAGCAAGCAGAGGGATTTCTAAGCGTTATGCGCATAGTGATAATCAGCTCAGATGATTCGTATGCTTTATCAATAAGGTTGTCGATCGGCTTGTTGGTATCGGGAATGATTATGCCCATTAAAGCTATGATTAGATCTAAATTACTGTTTGCTTGTTGAATAATATCTTTGAATACAATAATATCGAATACTCTTTCTAAAAGGATTATCTGTAAGCGGTTTTTGATTCGGTTATCTTTAGTATTATTTTTTACTAAACAATCTTCTACTCTACAACTCAAAGTGTTGGGGCAAACAACTTTATGGCTGGTTTGATATATAATATAGAAATTAATTTCAGATAAGAATTCAGTTTATTTAGTCTGTCATTGATTTAACATCTTTGTTAATATAAAGTATTCGAGGTTTTTATAATCAATAATAATCTCGAATGGCTCCTGAGCTTTATATAATTCCGGTTTTTATTCCTTCAGTGATTTTATAATAATTAGAAGTTCTTTGTTATAGATCTTATAATTATATTCAGCGGTGTTGTGTTTTAATAAAAAATATACTACCGGGCGTAGACACCCTTCATCATCGTATTGTGAAAGGATGCTTCTTGCAGTCCAATTGAAAGTATTAGTCTCCACAACTGTGCAACGATGGTGATTAAATATAATAAAAACTGGGGCAAAGAAGAAGGCGGTTTTCAATGTTTTGAAGGTATCTTTTTAATTAGAGGTCTAATTTTATATCTTTTCCTTTTTTAGGAGGTGATTGAGGGGTTTTTCTATCTTGGAAAATTTGTGAATGAAATGTTGGTAAAAATTAGTAAAGCCGAGGAAACATTGGAGGTCTTTGAGCTTAGTTAGTTATTTCTAGTTTATTATAGTATTAACTTTTTCTGGGTTTATTTTTATACCTCCTGGAGTGATGATTAAGTTGAAATATTTAGTTCTTTTTGTTTCGAATTTACATTTGTTGATATTGATCTATAGTTCAGCATCAATTAATCATTGAACCACCTCGCAAACATTCTTCTTATAATCTTTAACATTCTCGGAGTAGATGAGAATATTGTTTAAATATACTATACAAATCCTATCTAAAAAATCAAAAAGGATATGATTGATATAGTTCTGGAATGAGGTAGGTACATTACAAAGTCCGAAAGGTATTACCAATAATTTGAATAAGCCGAAACGAGTAGTGAAAGTGGTTTTCCATTCATGGCCTTCTGCGATCCATAGCTTGTTGAAGGTAACGATGATATCGAGCTTGATATAGATTTTGGTGTGATAAAAGGCATCAAGGGTTTTTTTAATCAATAATAGGAGATACCGATTCTTAATAATAACATTATTTAATCCTTGGTAGTCTTGACAGATTCGAACGCTTTCTCTAGGTTTAACAACTAGAAGAAATAGAGTGGTTGATTGGGAGCAAGATTTCTAAATTAATCCTTTGTTTAATTTTTTGTTAATCTATTTATAAATAATTTGAAGTTTGGTTGGGGATATTGAATGGTTTTTGTTATATAATAGTTTTTTGTTTGGTATGATCTTGATTTTGTAGTTCTAGGAGTGTTGTAGTGGAAGCTCATTAACAAAGGAAAATAGAAATCCTGGATATAGATTGTAAAACCAGGGAGATAGCTTATCTTGGATCTCTATTGCGGAAGTAATAGATTGATCCGTTTTTTCTATAAATTTGTTAATATCGCTATCTACTAAGCCACATCACAATTGAATAGTATCTTCTGTAATTATATGATGTAGCTTGCAAGCTCTATCCAGTTTGTTCCAGGATACTTTTGTAATATAAGTATTTTGGCTTTTACAGAATTATATGAAGCTATTAATTATAAAGAACTTTATATTCTACATTTCGGATTGGATACTTTATAGAACATTGAATAACTTATTTGAAGGGCCTAGAGGCATTGATATATATAGTAAAAATAGAATATTTTGATTTTATAATAATCTTCTATGTATTCTAAAACTGGCAATTATTCGAACCAAGACTAGTTTTAAAGTTGATCGATTCAGGATTATTTTAGCCCTGGTGTCCACTTCGCCGCTAACACAACGAATGTGGTATAGGTTTGATTTGAGTGGTGCTTTAAAATCAGTAGTGTCATGGTTTTTTTGAATATTTGAAGTTTCGATAAATTCGAGGATTACAAATTAATCTCAGAGTAATAATGAGGTGTTTTTGAAGTTTTTATTGATAATTTCCTCTATAGAGACTGATTTCGGGATAAACTTTCATAAAAATGGTTTAGGATTGATTGGTATAATTTTGTTATTTTTTGGCAAAGTTATCTTTTGATTATTGGCTATATCGAGGATAGTGGTTGTTATAGAATTAGTAGGGCAGTAATACCTTAAGTAATATGTAGATGTAAATTTGAGTATCATTGCCGACCAATCGATAATAGAATTGTAGCATTGGAGCTATGGGAGATTGAGGATTATAGGGTCTATAATTAATAAAATAATAATATAGAACAAACCAATTTCTTTGTAATTATTAATCTGTATATCCAAAAATGTATACTAAAAAAGAATATCGGAAAACTTTTTATTGGTTAAGAATAAGTAATGGGTATAGGGGAGAGGATGTGTAGATATATGGAGTTTAAAAACGACTTTTTTATTAATAAAGTTATAACCCGTGGTTTTGTTATCTATAAAACTAATAAGTGGAATAATCACATTAGACGCAAAGGAGATTTTTGTTGAGATTTTAAAAAATTTGTTATTTATTGATTTAAAATATAAAGGATCCCTAAATATAACCAATCTTCTAATCCACAAAGATAAATTTCCTACAAAGGACCTTGATTTGTGATTATAAATCGAGATTAATCTTTTAACATACCTAACTAGGGAATTGAGTTTCCACTCTCTTCCAAATAAATAGATTCTTTGATGTATCCTTTTAGATCAATCTCTTAAATAAAACCAAAAGGAATTGGAGAGGTATAGCACAACAGCATAACTAAAAAGCGATTGATAGACAAAAACTAATTCTAATATAAGAAGGTAACAATGTTGCAATAGGATCCGGAACTTTAATATTAATTAGCCACTAGGAAACAATTGACATAAGAGGCATATCTTGTATTAGTATTATCTTTATTATTAACATTATACTTTTTATCATTAACTCTTTTTTCCTTACAATTACTTTTAATATAACCAGGCTTTTTGTAATAAAAACAGAGACCAAAATCAATACATTACTCTCAAGTATAACGAGGTGGGGAATGCTAACCTTATCAAATGGTATTCAATTGTATGGGGTTACTGAAGAGATTAGATATATAAGAAGATACGACAGCAACCTACTTTCTATTGTAAGATTTCAATTATTCACAATTAAAGTTGATACCTTAATTCTTTCGTTGGTTATCAAAGTAAATCTTTTTTTTCAAATCATTATAAATACCTTGCCATCAGACCATCCATAAATCAATATCAACAGCAGAGGGTTTATTGGAGCAATTAACTAAAATATCAATCAATTCTTGTAAAACCTTAAGCTTAAGATCAATAACTTATTATTCAACGATTTTTCTACATTTAATAACAAACTATTTGAATTTGGTAATAAAGTTATTAAACAAAATTTTTTTTATTTTACACTTATTGTAATCTATAGAGGTTTTACATAAAAAATCAAGAGTTTGATATTACTTGTTCAATTTATATTAAATACTTGCTACAGTGTGCTATCTGGGAGACCAGAGATCGGAATTATACGGGTTATTAGTAATTATATCAAAATGTATTTGATTGTTTATATAAGCAGAGCCAGAGAATAAGTTGGCAAGGAATGTAATCTTTTAGAATTTCAATTTATTTTTGTAATCCGTAGTTAAATAATGATTGACTATACTATGGAATGTTATGTATTGGTTTTGGTGTTTTGTAATATCTTATTTATCATCACTAAACTTTTCGGGGGTAATAAAATTCTTTTAGTGGGGTGGGGCTTGTGGGTTATTGCAAATAGCAATTTTCAATATTTCAATTATATTCTTTAATTCAATAATCTTTGAATGAGCATCAGCGGCTTAGGTTTGTACTGTAGCAGCTTAAGCTTGTAATATGTTTGTGATCGATTCAATCGATTCAAACACAACTTGGGTAATTACGAAGTATACAGCATTTAAATTGCTGAATAAATCTGTAAACAAAGAAACATCAGCTTCAACAAAGTTGAGAATATAATTCAAAAAAAGAAACTATAGGAATAAACCAGGTGCAGGTGCTTAATCAGCTATCTTCGAAACACTTCCGCGGTCGCAAAACAATCTTATAGAATTCCTAAACAACAACAACTAGGGTACACAACAGATCAGCGATAGATACAATCAACGCAATCGGATTATAACTTCAATAGGAATTTAATTAAAATGAAGTTATGATAGCTTCTATAAAGATGGTACAAACTGTTAAGGTACAGGTAAAGACTTATATTGTACCATAATAATAGAAGAGCTATTGAAGAGTAAGGCCCTATTTATAAGAGTTAGTTTACTCTATTTTTCTATTCCTGATGCACGAAGGTAATTACAGAACATGTAGTTGGCGCCGTGATAATATTAATTTCAATACTTTCAGAATTAATTTAGTTAATCTGTAAAGATTAGTATTATTTATCTTATATTGAGGTGCTTATACTAGATAAATTGTTAGTGGGTGGTTTTCATCCATTTTGTAAAATCAGAGTGCAAATCTTATTTATATTTATTCGAGTATTAGCTCGTTAGATGATAGTTCGAAGTCTCTCAGAATTATAATGATTGAAGTTGTATATTAGGCGAATAGAACTCCTTTTGCTGCTAGAACAATTGCTTAATCAATCTTGGTAATATAATTGCTTATTCTTATTCTTATTATAATATCACGGGTGGCTCCCTTTGCTTAATTTGGTTTCGTTTAGTCTATATATTATACCTCGGATTTATATATGGTAAAGGATATGACACAGATAATCACCATTTTATACAATACTATATCTAACAGACCGTGATATATTTGTATGAGCTCTTTGATGCATCTTGCAATCTTATAGACTTTCGCTTTTTGTTCTGCTATATATCTTTTGAAGGAAAGCTTTTGATCAAATCAGACTCCTAGTCAATATAGAGCAGATTGAGTAACTTCATTGTCTATCTCATTAATAAAACGGATTGTTATTTTATTATTCATTTTCAGGTGTAAGATATATATTTTTCTTTTTCAGGAGAGATATATTATTTTTAGCACACATCATTTCAAAAACATAATACGATACATCTACGAGCTTAGATTGTACTAAATCTCACCTTTCAACTATATTAGCTCTAATATCAAACACAAGCTACAATCGCTACCAATAGCATAAGCTCCATAGCGACTATTCCTACAAGGGCATTGATTGTAACTTATCCCTATTTCATTTGCAATCAATCACCACCCTCATTTTTACTATTTAATTATAGTAGTATAAATGCTTATAGTATAGAAGCTGCGAGAACTACTACATCAAACCCGCAGATAATAAGAGAATCCTTTATTGTGATTCAACTTAATATTCTTGATGAGTAAATATGACTTAAATGTAAGGTCTATAAAGTATTCAAAATAATGCTTTATTAATTCGAAGCTAATAATATATCAGAAAAAACAGTTTTCAATAAAAAAGTATGTAATATAATAATAAATAATATCAAGATTAGACTATCTCAA